>CM048927.1:15242775-15420275 GCA_026686955.1 Epinephelus cyanopodus | reverse complement strand
TAATGTAGGAACATAAGACCTAATTTTGAAAATGTCCTAGAAATGTGGGAACATTGGGCTGTGGGACCATTTGGCTGTGGGAACATAGGGCTGACCCTGAAAGGGGACAGTAGAGTTGAGTACAAGTTAAAACAGGCAACTACTTGCAATGTGCCATTTTGCAGCATTCAAAAAACATGCCAGATTACACCAGTGCAACTAGATGAGATGGTGTATCATCTCTACGCAACAGCTCTCAGTACTGTTGTTCTGATTTCCAGCTTTCTGGGTTATTTTCAGATTTAATATAATTTGTAGCTTCTATTGTCATTTTGACTTGACCAGCTGACTTCACAACAAGTATGTGTGAAAATAATCTCAAATCAAAGGTCCTATTCAAGCTGCAACCTCCAGGGCTGTAAAATGAAGCCAACGCACAAGTGCCACAAACTGCAGTTCCTTGAATGACCACTTGAGGCTGACTCCAAAGCCAGTCAAACCCCATGGACACCAATGTTTGCCAATTTGTCTCTTCAGCCTCTTAGTCAGATCCACCCCTCGCTTCTCTACAGCTCGAGCCTCTTGCCCAAATATGGTCAGTTTTGGCTCTAAAAAACCTTGATAGTGATTACATAAATGCCAAAGTCGAGGCTTCAACACAGGAGTCTACGAACCTATGGCTGAGGTTACAGTAGCAACGTCCATTAATTTTGCAGTCTGTCAGCCCTACTGGCTACCGACTGGGATATCAACTTGTATGAACACAACAGAAATTAGCAAGCAAGTGAAACAAAGTGGCGATTTAGTGTGATCATTAGGCCACAAAGCTGTAAACTACAACAATTTGTGCCTATTTATTGTTTGCCTTTGGGTTCCCAACAGAGTAAGATGCGAATGTAATGCTATCTGATGTCAAACTTAGAAGTCCAATATGTTAGATATTTAGAGCAGCATAATTGCCAACACTGAAAAAGCCATTAAACAGCAGAAAATTCCAGATACAGTTAATCAGCAGAGTTCTTGGGCCAGGGGTTATTAGCCTGACAAGTTTTGTGTTATCTTGGAAAAAGGTGACAACACAACCTTCTTTCAGCTCCGCTGTTGGAGGAAACGAATCAGTGAATCTACAACATCTGTACAGGATGTGCAGAATGTGCTGTAAGCACATAGAGGAGGAGGGCAAAGAGAGAACTGAGTGAGGAGGAGGAAGAGGAGGAAGACTGTTGTAATCAAGGCTGAGCGCTAGTGTAAGTGCAGACGGATGCAGGTTGTGCCCGTGGTCCTTGATGAAGTGCTGTTCTCCTGCTGAGCCACCAAACTATTTATACACAACACACTGACAGCCTATGGGCATGGAAGAGAAAACTGCTACACTTACTGCTCTTTCTTCGTCATCACTCCATCCCTCATCTCTGTTCCTCTGCTCAAAGTGGTTTATGAAACTTAAGAGAATTCATATACTGTACACAAAACTAAGACCTACTGACAGACTGACTTCTGACACTCGTCTATTTTCTCTGACATTTGTGGTGGACCAGGCAGCTACTGCCCCAAAAACTCAAGAGTCCGAACATCGCTGTGATCAAAGGTGCAGTTTGGATTCATCACATCAGAGGCCAGACTGACAGGATGCGACTCTGACATCATCAATAATAGACGAGCATCAGGATGGGGCCTCCACTGCTTCTGTCACACTTGAGCATGTATACACACCAACACAAAACAAGGTATACTGTATATCCCTCTGGACAAATGTTTACCTCTGTAGTCAAACCTATACGAGAAGCATGTCACCTTCAAAACTAACCCATTTGCTAGAATAGACATAAGCATTGTATGTTTCTGCAAACCAGGTATGTGTAACATTTGTAGCTTATGTAGCAGAGGTTTAAATATAGGTTTAAACTATGACAAGATCACCGCAAAAATCCACAATAAAACAACAACTATTCAAACATAGTGGCCTCTCAAGACAAACAAGCACATGTCTCTGTCACCAACATTCTTCATGGGGCCCTTAAATTCATCAATTAATATAGGTGCTTCTAGTTTTAGATCTTGTTGAATATTGTCTCATGTCCATGGTGCAGAGTAGGAAAATGCAGTTTTCCCCAGATCTGTTAAAACCCGGTGGACATTAAAAAGCAACTGCTTGGAGGAGTGTAGCTGGTAACTACCAGAGCTGACACACAGAAGGGTGGAAGTTTGCACAATGTTGCTTTATAGATAAAAATATATCAGTGCTGCTGCGAATGGTCAGTGACGTCCAACCCACCAAATCATAAAGAATGCAGTGATGAGTCAGTGACTTTGCACTTGGAATAAAATGTAGAGATGCATGGTACTCTGAATCAAGGCTACGTAAAATGGAGGTTGTTAATCAGTCACAGACAGAAAAGTCCTGGGCAACTGGGCTGGATTCACAAAAGCATGCTAACAGTCTAAACTAAGATGGTAAGCAAGGTAAATATTATACCTGCTAAACAGCCGCATGTTAGCATTCATGATAACCCAATAATGTCACTCAAATTAGATGGAGTTAGCATTTGCACCCAGTGTTATGGGCCCCTTGTTGTAATTCCTATGGCCAAAATCTTCCTTTCTAAAGAGAGCCTTAGCAGCAGTGATGCATCAAGTGTTGCCTTAAAACACTAAGGGAACAACCACATGTTTGCAAAATTATAAAATAAAACCTGAGTCATTTATGAATTCTCAAAAAAGCACAAAATGATAAATTCATCTCTCATCTGCAGCATCTGTGTTTGCGTAATGATATAAACCCTCTGACAGATTACCTTCTCTTGAGATTGTGACACAGAGACTTTATTAACTATTAACCTATTATGTAAAAAGCCAACACTATCAAGAGCAGCTCAGAACATAATGAAATATTCAGTCATTTTCACGAGTATAAGCTTTGGTTATTTGTTAGAAACCCCACTCTCTCGGGCTCGGTTGTGAAAAGAACAATGTGAGAGGTTCAATTCCCTCATTAATATATTAAAATGTCAAAGCTATATGTTAAAATGTCAGACCTATTAATGGTACTGCCAGTCTGCAGAGCTAAAATGTCAGGAAGAAAACAAATGCAGTATGCAGAGAACAAAATAAGAGGTGGAGCGGTATGCTGAGTAAAGGTAGCAATCTTTCCTGAAAGATTCGTTCAAACAAATGTAAATAGCAATGTTGTGATGAAGGCGTAATCTACGACCATCTTCCTTGGGCACCGCTGAGAGGCTTCAATCACGCTGTAGGGAGTCAGTGACATAACCACTCCACCCTGCAACCCCCAAAGTCACCTTTCACTGATTGGTTGGAGGTCGAGTGCAGTGGAGTGGAGGAGCGAATCGAGAGAGAATAGTGGGAATGGAGCCTGGAGAGGACAACTACTTCACTGTACAATTGTAACTACACTGATTAATCTCAAGGGACGGCTCAGACATGGCTGACACATGGGTTTCTGCAGATTTCATCAAGTTCAACGATTAACGACCTTTTAAGGCCTTTTAAAAACCATTTCAAGGCCACTTCAAGCATTTCAAGGCCTATTACACTTATCCATACTGGCCTCTAACTCATTATTTCAACGGGTTTCGTGAGATGCACTGTTTGACAGTACACACACAGTCAAGCTTTTAAAGACTAGTTTGACATTTTTGTGAAATGTGCTTATTTGCTTTCTTGCTGGGATTCAAATAAGAAGATTGATGCCACACACATGTCCATATGTTAAATATGAAACTATAGGTAGCAGCAAGTGCACTTAACTCAGCATAAAGACTGGAAACTGATAGCCTGTCTAGTGTAAAGAATTTTTTCTGGGCTAGCCATAGTAACAACATCATTGCATCCCTTGCAAAACTACAGTGTGACATTTTTGCTCTTTAATTTTTGGACAAATTAAACAAATAAAATACAGGTAACTGATTTGGATACCTTCTGACAGAACCGTCAGCTTTTTCCCTCTATCTCCAATCTTTATGTAAAGCTAAGGCTTCATTTTTACTTTACAGACAGTGGTATCGATCCTCTCATGTCTCCTGGTGAGAAAGTTTAAAAGAATGTTTACCATAATGTCCAATTCCTTCAAGACTTTTGGGACAGTGTTCTAACTACTAGTCACAACTTGGGAAATGCAAATGGCAACACGGTGGTGCCAAAAACCGCAGTTCTGTAAATGTACAAAACATGATTAATACAGTAGGAGGAGCCCTCAAGAGACAAGGAAAGATAGGCAGTCAAGAGGAGGATGTTTCTCATTCTCCATGTTAGTTTGAAATGTAATGATTTTTGAGAGAAAACTAGTAGGAGAAGGTGCGAAAGAGATAGAAATAAACAGAGAGAAAGCAAAACAGAAAGAGAGAAGCATGACAGTGTCTGTTGCTCCTCCTGATAGACCCAGCAAGGCTATTCATTACTCCCCGAACGCCAGCCAGTGTCAGTTATATTACTGCGAAGCCGTCCCTGACTGACGGCCACGAGTGGGGGGAGAAAAATGGCTGCAAAATATTGCTCGATGCCCTGGGAGAAAACAAGGGAGGGGCAGTGATGGATGGGTGTGTTTGACCCAGGCGGGGTGGAAGGCAAAGATGGGTCTCTTCCAGATGAGACAGGGAGTCGGCAGAGCCCCTGCCCCTCTGCCCAGAGCACCCCAGCCTTGTCAGGATGAAAGGCATCTCGCTAAGCTGCCTCCGTCAGTGCTTCTATCACTCGTGTCAAAACAGACTCTTTCCATATTCAAAAGATAAAACTGGACCTCACGTGATGGGAATACAGAAGCACAGCTGAGCCATCCACTGAGTTTGTGACAGGCCTGATGTCAGCATGAGGGCAGATGCCCCCCACCTCCCTGTAACAGTCCAAAAAACAACATCATGGTGGCATCAGACAGCTCTGAGATGATTTTATGCCCCATGTGGACTTGCATACACAGTAGAAAACAACAACAACCAGAGCAGTTAGTCTTTGGTTCTCAGCTACATGATGTTCAGCCATTTGTTAGATGTCATTGAGGAATCCATATCTTATTGGCAAACATGGCTTAATAGCCTTATAGCCTCAGTCATCAGGATATGTAATCATGGTGTAGTTGTTTATAGCCTAACATTAGCTTTTTAGTTTGGGTGATTGGCCTAGATAAGAAATTAGCTCTCTAGCTCCCCCATTTTGTTTGATGGGGTCAATAATGGAGGGGTCCCCTCAGATTATGTGTGGTCATATGCCTACAAAGTTGCGTGGTGATCGGTGAAACCCTTGAGATGTTATACACCTTTATGCTTTATACTGATCTGGGGGCCAATCATGGCCTGTGGACTGATTTTAAAGCTTGTCTTCCAAAGCACTGTACAAGGCACACGACACAATATTAGTTAATCAAACAAGATCAGTCTGCATTTTTTCTGTTCATCTCTTGATGCAGGACTATTACACAGTGGAACTAATGAGTTTTTTTTAAAAAAATGGATGGTGCACAAGCAAACTAATAGTTCAGCTGTGTTTCTCTCTTTTGTATTTGATTTTTTTTTCTTCTTTTTTTTTTATAATCCATGTGATGCGAGAAACAGCTGGCCTTCAGGTATTTTCACATTACCTTATCTTGCCCCTGAATTGCTACCTCTGCGTCCTGTGATGTGTGCTCAGTTCAAGTCACACATGATAATGTACTTTCATAGTAATTCCAAATGTCAGAGTGCAATTAAATATTGCTCATCTGTGTTATACTAAATGTTATCAACAAGAGCATATTTAATATATGGCCAAAGATTATGTTACCTGATGCTATATGGGCCACAGTATTTATTCATGCCCCACTCCTCTATGCTGTAATCTCCTTTGGGTGCTCAGACATAGCGGCCCTTTAAAGCAGCTCTCTCAAAACAGGTTATAGCTCTTAACTTGACCTTTTCATCACTCACATGCTGGTGGCCCCCAGACACCAGGTCAGGCACTGTGTGGTTAATGTCATGTTTGCCTCCAGGTATAACTGCAGGTGGCAGGTGGTGTAAATGTGCATGTATGCAACAGTGGTTTAAGACTAATAAAGCTTGATAGCTGGAACCACCAGGTGTCCAGAGGGTGTCAGTCATATTCTATTATTAATGTTTTTTATTCCTACATTAAAAAACATGACATATTTGTGTGTGACAGGTGGATACTGTACAGTACATTCTGACTGGCTGTGTATTCGCACAGTTCATGAGGATACGATGGTTGCTTACAGGATCCTGTTGACTGTGTGACGTGTATTTCACTGACGTCACGTGGTTGACGTTTGCGGAAGCAAGCCGTTGCTTTAGCCTGATAACCCAAAACCAAAACAGAGGGGATGTTTTCGTATTAAATCCCCAAGAAATCAGAAATTATCTCAAATAGCACTTTGTCACTCTCCGGTCGACTCGCCGGTTATCACCCAGCACCTGTCAGACGGCTGAGAAGAAGCTAACTGCGGCTGAGATGGAGGTAAATGTTTAGTGTCGAGATGTTAGCTTAGCCAGTCTGGTACAACTCGTACTGCTTGTTACATCTTAAAGTTAGCTAATATTATAATGCTCTTTCGATCGTAATAGCGCTGCTGGGGACTTTGAAACAGGGCTGTAAGCATGAACAGGTTAAGCTACCCATTATAAGATGTTTACTGTGCGAAATTCATCCCAAACCTTGTTGTTTAAACGCGCTGAATATCGACAATTAGTGACAATTAAAGAAAAGTAGTGCTCTGAAGCACTATATCCCTGTCACGATATATTATATGTATTAACCATGTCGCCTAGCCGTATTTCACAAAGTAAGCTCTCATAATTGGTGACACTGCTCGCATCCGCCATCCAGTCTACATGTGTAAATGTTGACACAAGGAAACGCGAACCTTTTTTTAAGCTGGCATTTAAACTCGGTTAGCTCTGAGAGCTTACTTTGTATAATTTATATACATGCCGAATTGGACAGTGGCTTCCAACTAAACATACAAGCTTTAAAAACATTCTCTATAAACAATTAATTTTTGCCGACACTACAGCAACGTTAAATTTAGGATTTTTCACATGAAATACTGTGCTGACTGTGAGACTGCTTTTTGTTGGGCATGTCTGCAGTCCGGCCATTAAAAAAATGACAAACATAGAGAGTATAGCATATCTGCAAACGTTTTAGATATCCTTGTTGCAGTCTGCTCCTAGACAGGTTTGTAATTTCTTCTTTTTTCTCCCCCTGAAACAGGAACCTGGTGGTACTGGAGCGGAGTCTGCGGCTCCATCGCCTGCAGGTGCAGCCAAGTCAAAGGTACCGTATCTACAACTATACTATACTATACTACAACTCTGCTATCAACATCTGTACTATGTGTCTAAATTTATATGAACATGATTGTCTTTATATTTCTTTCTCAGCTGGACACACTGCCCAAAGATGACCTTATCAAGTTTGCAAAGAAACAAATGGCTGCTATGCAGAAGATGAAAGGCAAATGTGCAGGTAGCTATAATTGCCATAAAAGCTTTTCTTTGTCTCTTTGCTTATGTAGACTAATAGTGTACAAGTGTGTAACATTATCTCCATTTTCAGATTTGGAAAAAGAAGTTGAATCCCTCAAACAGCAATCCAAAAACAATAACAACAGTTCGGATGACTCTGCTCTGATTCAGGTGTGTTTGTAGGGAAGCATTTCATCATGTGTCTCTGTGCCTCTGTACTTCATTTTCATGCTGCATCATGCAAATCATTTGGGCGTGTGTGTGTGTCACAGGAGTTGACTGAGAGGATGGATGCCTTACTACTGGAGAAGGCAGAAACTCAGCAAAGTCTTTCACTATCTCGTAAAGATCTAGAGAAGACAAAGCAGCAAGCCGAGGTGAAATGTAACACAAATATTGTATGATGTGTAACACAGGTTAATTAGTCAGATTTACTCAGTTCTAGAGAATTTGTTTGAACATTTCTGTGTATTTCTGTAAATTATAAAGGCAATTTATTGATGCATGTCTGCTTAAAGTGAAGCCAGATTGTCATAACACACCTGGTATTTTGCGCAGGGTGACCTAGCAGTGCTGCAAGGAGAGCTTGACCGTGTAAAAGAAGATCACCAAAAGAAGATCAAGACCCTTGAAAGCAGCATTGAGGAATCCAACAACAAGCACCAAGAAGAAGTATGTCATTTCCAGAAATTACTGAAAGAGCGAGAAGAAAGTGACAGGAAGAGGGAGAGTGAAAGAGAGAGGGAGCGCCTGGCTGAACATGCCAGTGCAAAAGGGATGGCTGAAGAAATCCGCTCTTGCTCAGAAGCTCAGCTGGAAACCCTTCGAGCTGAACTGGAAGCGTTGCGGGAGCAAAAATCCAAGGAGTTGGCTGAGCTGCAGGAGAGCTACCAAAGGGATTTGACGGAGGCCCAACAGGAGGTGGAGAACCTGAAGGAGGAGCTGAATCAGAAGAGTCTGCAGCATGAGGAGGAGATGAGGGCTCTGGAGGAGGACTGTGAAATGGAGAGAGAGCGTCTCCTGTTGCTCCACGAGGAGCTGACCGAGCAGCTGGCTCTCAAAGGTATAACAGAAGTCAGAATAGAACCTAGATCTGTCACAGTGAAGCTTACTCACTGTTTCCTGGAAGTAATTTAATTTATCCAAAAATAAACACAGTTAAAATACACAAACACAAATATCAAAGGAAAATGATCTAATCAACAAAATCTGCAAGTCTACAAAATCATACATGGTATGACGCTGTGCAACGGATGGAACAAAATTGTGTCGCCACTGCTTCTGATGGAATTGTCTCTATTGGCTCCATTAGTCAAGATGGCGGTGAAGATAACATATACAGGGACTAATTAATTTTCTAATGTACCTAACTTAAGTTAATCATAGCATATCAGGTATAGAATTAATCTGCAGATGCTGTGGTTCAAAATGAGACAAAACTATTCTGTAACTGTCAGTTTTTGAACAACAACGAAAGCCAAAATGTGTCCTGCATCAGACTGTAAGACCTGGTGTTTTTAGTCAGGACAATTTCCAGCCCCAAGCGACAGGTTGTTAGGAATGACAGGAGGAAATTAACAGGAAGCCAGCAGTCAGTGATGGTATGAAACAGTCAGACAGACAGGTACACACTCGCACAGAAACACACACGACCAAATGCATGATTCCCCCTAGAGTGTATGTACACACATATATATATTATGTGTGTGTGCTTGTATTTTTATCATTGATTAAATGGATATTGAAATTACTTTTCCCACTAATATCCCCGCCATTATTTTTTTCAGACAGCTTCCTGCAGGATGTGCAGGAGGAAGATGAGGAACCTGCCCGTGGTTCAGGGATTGCCAAAATGCTGGAGCTGTCAGCCCACAGTCAGGGGGACTCCAGCCTTGGTGATGGAGAGGAGACAGAGACAGGAAGACTGAGAGCAGCCCTGGAAGAACTCCAAGCCCAGAGCACCATGTTACAGGATGAGCTCACCCTGCTCAGTAATGTGAAGGGTGAGCTTGAGGCAGAGCTGGAGAAGGTCAGGGAGGAGTTTCAGATGGAGAAAGAAGAGCTGGAGTTTAAAATCAACGAGTTGCAGATGAACCGGGAAAGTGCTCCCAATGACCCAGCTGTAACGCTGAACCAGCAAGAAGGAGAGTTTCAGCAACAGAGCGAAGCACACAAAGATGGAGGTGAATCCAAAGAGTCAGCAGTCAGTCCTGGGGACCAAAACAGTCTAAATCCTGAGGAGCTGAGGGCCCAGTGTGAGGCATTGACTAGAGAGAGAGACTCTGCTGTGTTTGAGTGTCAACACATCAGAGACATCCTGCAAGGTCTGGAGACAGAACTCAGTGAAAAGACGAAAAATTTTGTTCTCCAGTACAACGCCATGAAGGAGCAGGGGGCCAGTACTTTGCGGGAACTCCAAGACAAGCTGGAACAACTAACCCAGGAGAAGGATGAACAGGTGCTGAGGGTAAGAGTGGTCACAGAGGAGAAAGACACTCTGATGAGGGACCTGCAAGACCTGAAGCTAAAGCTTGAAGTTACTGCAGGCGAAGACCAGAAACTTCAATCGTCTGTAGAGGAACAAACAACTTTAGCCTGTGAATTGAAGCAATCTGTGGAGGAACTGACCAAGCAGAACGAGGCGATCCTCTCCCAACTGCAAATGAAGGAAAACGTGACTCAAGACCTGAAAGAGATTGTCAACAAGCTGACTGAAGAGCGAGACCAAATACAGTCCCAGCTTCAGCATACAGAAGAGGAAATGCAAAAGCTGAACAATGAGAGAGGGAAAGAAATGGAGAGGCTGCTTGAGGAGAAAGAGAAAGAGGCACTTTTGCGTAAAGACGAGAACATGAAGGAGTTGAACAGCTTGAAAAAAGAGAAGGAGGATGAAGTGCAACATCTGAAAGTGGAGAGGGAAAAGCTGGAGGAGAGCCTGAGGGAGGAGGTGGAGAGAAGGCAGGATACAGTTTCTGCGTTAGAGCTGGCTATCAAAGATCTCACCATAGAAAAGTCTGACCTCCAACAGAAATTGGAAGAGGCATCTACTGGGCTTTCCGAAACCCAGGAAACAAGGGAGCTTTTGGGCTCCAAGGTGGCAGCCCTGGAGGCTCAGCTACAGCAGGAGACCTCTGAAAAGAATCAGCTAGAAATGAAGTTGAGTTCACTGACAGAGGAGGCAGAGCAGGCTCGCGCTACAATCACAGCTCTGGAGGGAAATCAGTCAGAAGCGCTTAGAAACTCCACCAAAGAAGTTGAGGAGCTCCAAGCACGTGTTGATGAACTGGAAAAGGAAAAAGGGCTGTTGAAGAGTAGTCTTGAGGAGGCTCAAGGAGTAATGGGATTAGAGGAGGTGGAAAAGGAGCTCCAGGCTCGTATCGCAGACCTGGAACAGGAGAGGAGCATGTTGAGAAGCAACCTGGAGGAGGTGGTGAAGGATACAGAAGGGCTGCAGAAAGACCTGGAGGACATGAAGTCAGTCAATGAGAAGCTTAACGAGGAGAACCAGAGACTGCAGGCTCACATTTCTCTGATGACTCAAGAGAAAGAGGAGAACGTGGAGAAGGAAATGAAGACAGAGATGGAGAATATGGAGAAAGAGAGAAGAGAGCTAAAAGACCAGCTGACCGAGAAGGATTCACTCATATCTCAGTTGAGGAGCGAGATTGCTGCAATCCAGGTGCGTGGAGCTCCCTGTTGTGTCAGGTTCTTCTTAGAGGAATGTCAATCCACAAGAAACAGGAATTTAAGATGCTCCTGTTTATAATTACTGATCTTATTCTGCCAAATATTAAAAATAACCAATTGTTATTGACCATATTTTGCTTTAGCTGTCGAATCAGACATGCTCAGGCAGCCATATTAATTGCTGTCTATAATGTTGCCTTTTCTCATAGCTCCATTAAAGATGGATAAAATCAAAAAATTTTCCAAACTATGTCTAAGTGACTAATGGGAGCAACAGTTTTTGAAATTGGTCCAGTATTGAACGAAAGGGCCGCAGCCAGCAACAGGAAACAGGCTACAATGTAACCACTCAGGGCATGTATGCACTGTCAATTTACATCCTCTAAAGGTGCTTGTTTTTGCTGCTGACAGGCTCAGATCATTATTATTATTATTATTTTAAAGGGTCTGACAACATTATGAAAAGGATCCCTACTTTTTGTACAGTAAGACAGTAAGACTCTTTTTGTTTCACCAGCCCCGAAATCTCCATCGCCAAACCCACCAGACTCCATTTAAATAAACAGTAATTTAGCATGTATAGAGCCAGCATAGTTTCAAGTCTAACTGGGTGGATTTATTTATTGATTTAAAATAACTGTTCATTTAAATGGAGTCTGGCAAGTTTGGTGATAGTGGTTTTGGGGCTGCTCCTGTAAAACAAAAAGGATCTCACTCTTCAACATAAAGATCTGTCTCTGTAGGGATCCTTTTCCAGACACAGAATAACAATCTGAGTCCATTAGTGGCAAAACAAGCACTTGTATTGTGCACTGTAAATGAACAGTGCACAATTACCCATCAACATTATGCTACAGCAGCTGGCTGCACTGGTTTTGGTTTTAGACATTAAAACATGACAAAAACATAGGGTCCAGGTTGAAAAATATTGAAACTACCCTTTAGACCATACAGCAAGTCAAATACCTTGATGAAGGTGAAGCTTTGCTTTTTTTTCTTTATTTTTTGACAACCAACTTCTTGGCAGGCATTTGGCGTTTTTTTTTTTTTTTATCTCATATACTGAACAGCATTCTCAATTAATTAAGAGAATAATCTGTAGATTAACTAGTAGATCCCGTAAAACTTCAGTTTAAAGCCCAGTCCCAATTTAACGCCCAGTCCTTTTTACTAGCCCGGTGTGGCTACACATTTTGGCAAGGCCTTTCTCTATTAGAAGTCTGGTCTGGATGCCAAGCAGTTCATAATTGTAGAAGTTCTTTGGATGTATAAAACTGGATTGTTTACTACACAACAGCAATGCTAGTTAGCTGCTTAGATCGCACATACAAATATTAATGTTTAAACTTCTGTCAGTATGGAGATGCCACACATCTTTAGCTCGGTTCAGTTTATTTCACTGAACCACCAGAGAAGAGTGTAATTCATTTAGATTTACCACCCTGCCAAAAAAGCAAGGGGTGACGCCCTTCCTCTGAAGCTGTCAAACTAAAAACGTGTCCGATGTTTTTTAGCTTCTTCTTATGTTTTCTGCTCTTAACTCCTCTTCTCTGTCAGGAGTCTGCCGTCCAGTCTGCATCCTCGGAAGAAAATACAGCCAGTGAGATCACAACAAAAATAGGTATGGAGGTGACACTTGTTGTTATTTCACGAAATATATGGCCCTTCAAAAACCAATTTAATTTGCTTTCTCCGTGGAGCTTGTGATAAATTATAGATTATAAATTCTGAATGTCGTAACTGCTGCTGCCCTCAGCTCTCCTGGAGAAAGAACACAAAGAAAAGGATGAGAAGATGAACAAAATCAAGGCAGTGGCCATCAAAGCAAAGAAGGAGCTGGAAACCAGTAAGAAAGAGGTAAAGGGAAGCATGACATTTCTTAACTGTAGATGCAAGTTTGCTGTGCTTTTATTTAACAACGTGAACAGGACATTTGAACATGATGTAAATACACAGTAGTTTACATGTTATAGTTCTTCCTGCTGATTTTTTTTAACCAGAGGAACACATCCTAAATATCTGTTGGAAAGGTCAATAGAAATTCCATTATCAAAACAACATTATAGTATAAGACAGTATTGTTTTAAGGTCGGGACACTTAATAAATATTGATATAGACTGTAGATAAGTTATGCATTTTTCCCCTCTGTGCTTAGATTACACAATGTGTCTGAATCGGCAATTTATTTTTTTCTCCAGGTTGCATCCCTGAAAGACGAAGTGGAGACACTGAAAGCAGAGAAAGAGAGAGTGAACAGCTCCATGAAAGATATCATCCACGGTGCTGAAGGCTACAAGGTAGGCAACTATGTGGGACAAAGGAACTTCCAGAATATCCTGCTGAACCTCACTAAAAGTTACTTCCTCAAAGTCACTGATGCAAATAGCTGCTGCCGGGTGGAAACATCAGATCGGCAAAAATAGGCAACTACTCAGGAACACTGAAAAACAGCCTTTGTTTTCACAGATTTGTGATCATAAATATATGTAATCATGAAACTTTTGTGTCAAACAGTCACTGAACTATTGTGGAGTAAGATGTGTATCAGTTCACCAAATATAGAATTGTTATTCAACATAATGTGGTGTAGAGATGCATATTTTACTGTACGTAATTAATTCAATTGAAGTGCCAAATGACGAACTGAAAAACGTATTGATAACCTTTATATTAAATTCCATAATAGAGCACAAATAAATAAAACAGTAAGTAAACAATATTTCTTAGTGTTTGACATGAATAAAGACAACACTAGACATTTATTGCAGGGTTTAGAATTAAAAGTTAGATAAATGAGTTGATGATGCTGATTAATATGGGGTTAAATGCACCAAAAATATTATTAAAAATAAGCGTAGGCACCAATAAATTGTTAAAGTTTGACGTAAATCGATATTTTTTATTTCCTTTTTTAATTTTTATTCTTATCTTTGTATTAATTCCCCTATTTATTTTATGTGTTTATTTTTAAATGGGTTAAATTGGCTACAGATATTATTAAAAATAAATGTGGGCACTAATTAATTTTTTAAAATGTGACATAAACTGATATTTTTTGTTTGCTTTTTTAATTTTTATTTTTGTACAAATTCCCCTATTCATTTATTTATTTTATGTGTTTATTTTTCATTAATTTTCACATTTATTTTAGTCATTTCTATCTTTTTTTTTTTTTTTTTATGTATTTTAAGCTTATTTTCTGTCCTACATTAACTTTCACTCCATCTGATGGACCATTTAAATGATTAGATATTCTTTAAAGGACAAACCCAACATCAGCTGACCCAAAATGAAATTGATCATTCAGATCGTTAAATATTTGATTAATGTAATTCGTTGATAATGTGTTGCTAATTTGCAAGTGGCAGCATACTGGCTTTGAAACCTTTTTGCCTGATGTGACTCCCAGCCCAGAGGTCTCCATAAGCAGCCCCCAGACTGCACTGTGCTTTACGACTGTGTCTCCATTAGAGAAGAAACCACTCTGTTGTAGCTAATGAGAGTCACATCCCATACTCAACTGTAAATGCAGCTGATATCTGAGATGCATAGTGTTTACCTTCACCGAACTGTTCAAGCGGCTCCCGGTAATAAATGACTCTGTGTTTGTGTGTTTGTGTAGCACCTGCAGATAGATTACGACAGGCAGACAGAGCAACTGGATAAAGAGAGAGAGAAGGCGGAGGAGGCAGAGAGACAGATTGCTGAGCTGACCAAACGACTCAGCAGTGTTGTCACACAGGTAACACAGATACACACTCAATCACACACACCCCACACATTACCACTAACAAACACACAAACTGCTCTCACCCTCCAGTAAATCTAAGCAGTGCCACTTTGTCCTGCAATACATCTCTCCAATACTTCTCGCGTAACTCAGTTTCCATCTGATTTACAGTGAGTCGTTTTAGCCAGCGACACTTTACCCAGCTATGCTTGACGGCCCGGTGCCCACAAATAGCCTATCAGATGTGACTGGGTGAGCTAGGGAGAAATTTTGTTTATATATACTTCTCTCCCCAAGCTCATAACTGTCTCTTTCCAATGAGAGAACAACAGGCAGGTAAATGGAGCGGAGTATAGCTTCCATCTGCTGCGAGCTAGTGCAACACCATTTTCTGAGACAGAGGTTTATTCTTGTGTGCACTCATGGGTCTCAAGAGGGGCCAAGCCGACTGAAAGCTCGTCAGGGATCTAAGAGTACGTCTGGACATCTCTGTTTACCAATCATAGTTTCAGTGTTTGTCTGACAGATGACGGGAGGTAGCTGCTGCCGCCTGGCTCAGTGTTCCTTGCAGAGAAAGCCCTCAGAGCCTGCCGCTGTCAGATTTGCATGAATGACTTTCAAATGTGTCTCGTGTGTTCATGCAGGTGTGGCACATTTGCCTACATCTTCAGGTGGAAACCTTGTATCAGAAACAAGTTAAACCATATTCTCGCTGTGTGAAACATTCATTTCATTGGGATTTAAAAGATCATGAAATATATTCTTAACTCATTAAAAACCCATAAAACCATTTTTCAACCAGGACACTACTTTACCATGTTTTTGTATCTAAGTGACTAATGGGAACAGCAGTTTTTAAAATTGGTCCAGTTTTGAGGAAACAGGCTGGAATCTAGTGACTGCTGGTATTTGCACCATCAGTTTATGTCCAATAAAGGTTCCTTTTTTTGTCACTGACAGGCTCAGAATATTTGAAGTGTCTGACAACATTATGAAAAGGATCCCAACAGCAATAGACCTTGTTGTTAAAGAGTTAGATCCTCTTTGTTTAACCCTTTGAAACCTGAGGAAATTGGCTTGATTTTTCTCAAAAACATGGGAAGAAAGCAAGGAGCAACAGAGGAGGAAATGGCCATAAAATCTGGAATTAGTAAAGAGAAAATAATTAAAATGAGAAAACTGTTTCTAAAAAAAGAAAAGAAAAAGAGAGAAAGTTAAAAAACAAACAAACAGGGAAGTGATGTGGAAAAAGTGCATAAAAATTATAATAATTCTGTACCATAATTCAAAATATGTAGTAATAATAATTATGAGATTGGGATTTTTTTTTCCAATTTTTTTCAATTTTTGGGACATCTTTTACTGAGTTGCTCATTGCCTTTTTCCCCATGTTTTTTGGAAAATCCCACCTATTTGCTCAAAGGTTTACAAAGTTGAGAACGGCATCTGAAAGTGGCACAAGAAAAGTGAAAAGGGAACCAGAAACAGCCCTGAAATTGCTATTGCCAAAGCCATCAGACTGAGAAAAAAAAACCAAGAACCCCCCCCCCCCGTAATTTTAGCATATGTAAAGTCAACTAATTTTCACATCTAGCCAGGTGAATTAAGGGTTTACAACCAAGCCAGAGTTGGGGATTGTTGGACCAATGGAAAGATGAACCAAGATGGCTCTTGTGAAATTTATTTTGTTTCTGTTGGCTTTGAATGAAGAGTGTTTTACGATGAACATATTGTTTATTTAAATGGAGTCTGGTGAGTTTGGGGCTGTTTCCGGTAAAATGAAAAGGATCTTACTCTTTAAGAAAAAGGTCTGTCTGTTTCATTTCACAGTTTTTCATTAAATCATATTTTCTGCCTGATCAGTTGTTTAACTTAAGTGTGTCACCTAATGGGAATAATAAGATAAATTAATTATGCTTTTACAGAATGAGACTCTGAGCAGTGAGAAGGAGGACCTGCTGGCCAGTTTGGAGACCCAGAGGAACACAGTGAGGCAGCTGGAGGCCCAAAACCAGGAACTGCAAAGACAGTCAGCAAGTCTTGACAGAGACATGATGGCTGAGAGGGCTATGAAAGAACAGAAGATCAAGGTAGAAAGGAAGAGAGATGTATAATCCATATTACTGTTATGTACTAATCGGAGGTCATGCCAGCCTCTGCTCGTAATTTTGTATTTTAGCCATAGACTGTGTAAAGGAAATGGGCATATCATCCAGGTCTGAAAAGTAAAGCCCATGTGGAAATACCTTAGACCCTCATTATTTCTAGTGGCCAGCAGGGGGCAACTCTGCTGGTTGCAAAATGACGTTTCAAGTCTTTCAAGTCTTCTTCAATACAGCATGATGTTCATTTTCTAAATTATGGTCCCTTCTTGATTAAAATAGACGAAAAAGCAGGGTATGCTTTAGAGTATGACCACCTTGTGATTTTCAAGTTGCTATCACGGTGGTGCCCTTGGGTTGTCAGTCAGATCCACCCCTTGCTCATCCATAGCTCTACCCTCCTTTCCAAATACGGTCATTTTTGGCTCCAAAAAACACAAGATGGCGACGGCCAAAATGCCAGAGTTAATGTTTCAAAATGGTACTCTACGTCACGCCAGTTACATCCACTTTTTTTACACAGTCTGTGATTTTAGGTGATCTTATAGCACCACATGCAGTGTGTGAAACTTTAGACCTACCTGTATGTAAAGTATCGAGTCAAACTGCTTTTAAGTGTTGATATAATAATATGAAATATACAGTATAAAAATCCCCTTGTGTGCGTATGCATGTGTGCTTGCTTGCTTCTCTAGGACTTGTCAACTGCCATGAAGGAGGTAGAAGAGCTGACAGCCCAGCTCCGCAAGCAGCAGCAACAGTCTCAGCAGACTGCCCAGGAGCTGGAGCAGCTACGCAAGGTACACACACACACACACACACACACACACACACACTCAGCTTCTCAGGCACTAGTGTCTCTGAGGGCCTGTCCAGTCAAGCGACTGGACTGATGATGGCCGGCCTGCAGCTACAGCAGCACCTCTCAGAGAGAAAGAGAGCAATTCTAGCCCACAGCACAGGAGCTGCTGTTTCTTTTCCATTAGTGGAGACCTACATAGTGAAACAGTGTACATGGAAGCTGCCAGGAGCTCTGTGTTCACATTGTTAGTACAGCTCAACAAACACTTTGGGTTTTTTTTTTTTTTAGGCTGATACCAACAGTGATTTTTGAGAGTAACTGTTTTTTTATATCCACGTCTCTCATTTAAGAAATAGGACAGCTGCTCATTTTAAACTTGGTTTGATTCTGTAAATTATTTCTTTAGTGTTAAAAATTCCAACAGCATATTATATGCAGCATTAAACAATTAAATATTGGATAAAGCCAAATGTTGAAAATGAGCTTTAATTCTACATTTTTTTTGTTCTGTAAAAAATGTGTGTGACTGTTGAGGAGATGAGGGTTTGAGCTTTGTTCCCTGTAACAACAAGTGTTTTGGTTCTGCCTCTAGGAGGCGCAGCAGAGCTCTCTGCTGGACATGGAGATGGCTGACTATGAACGCCTGGTCAAAGAGCTCAACGCCAAACTCATAGAGAAAGATGAGTGTGTCGAGGAGTTAAAGGCCCAGATAAGCACACTGACCCAGAAGGAGGACACACTCAAACAGGAAATCGGTATGTATGAGACGTTAGCATCTGTGCTCAGTCTTTGACACATTGATTAATACTTCTCAAAGATTAGTCTAGCTAACGGATGGATGTATATTTATTTAGAAATAGCATTATAATAAGAGGATACCAGCTGTGCTCCCACTGGTTTTGGTTCACAGCACGATTCCACAGATTTTGAAGATTGATCAAACCTGTTATCTGTGTCTTCAAACAGTACTGTATCAGAGCCATCATATCAGAGATGGCTGACTTTCAAAACAAGAAAGACAGTGTACTCCAGGTCCTTTATTTTGACAGAGTAATATACTACACTACAGGTCTGATGTTACTGCACAGGTTTACTGACTGTCTGCATTCATTGATTGGGAGGGGGCTATATTATTCCTGCAGAGCCTTAATGATTAACTGTCTACCATGTAACTGCAGGGCCCTCTGTTGTGTGTCATTTTCTGTCTCTCTCCATGTTTCCTGTTGCTCTATACTGTTGAGCTGTGTAATGAAGGAAAATATTGGAGAAGTGACAGGATAGTATGTATCGTATGTATTTCACCAAAACCATTTTTGTTTGTGTGTGCGTGCACATGTGCCCGTGCATGTGTATTTGTGTCTCCAGAGGCTTTGAAGTCCCAGCTGGACCAGGGGGAGGAGAAGACCTCCAAGATGAAACAGCTGCTGGTGAAGACCAAGAAGGACGTGGCCGATGCCAAGATGCAGGTCTGTTTCTGTGTGTGTGTGTGTGTGTGTGTGTGTGTGTGTGTGTGTGTGTGTTTGTAAGTGTGTCCTGCAGGATTTTCTCTCGCTGTGTGTAACATGGCTGTCTGATGAATGTAAATAGTGTTATGCAACCATGTGTGGGCATGATTGTGGGGGAGGCCTTGAAGATGTTGGGAGTAGTTAATCATTTGTGTGCGTTGCAGTCCTGGGTGTATGGATTTAAATTTTCACTATGTTTGTGTGTGTGTGTGTGTGTGTGCGCGCATATGTGCAGGAAAGCTCCCTATTGATGCTGCAGGCCTCTCTGAAAGGAGAGCTGGAGGCTAGCCAACAGCAGCTAGAGAGCAGCAAGGTAACACAGCCAGCACGTAAAATTTCTCTCTGTTATTGTTTTAATAAAATATATGTCTTGTCAGAAATTAACATTTTGGTAAAGTGCTAATGTTTTTTCGGGGTCAAAAATCTGTTAAATTTTACTTGCCCCGATACAAATTGTTTTATCTATTAGTGGTTATTAATAAGAAAAAAAAAACAAAAAAAAACATAGACAGTACTGCATAAATGCAGCAGAGATGAAAAGGAAGCAAAATGGCTCCCTCCTGAGCTTCTTCCATCATCAGCTCTGGAAAAAACAATGTATTTAATTCTTTTTTACCTTGCCCGATTTGGCAAGTGTGCTAGATTTACTAGCCCGACGTGGCATTTTACTTCCCTTTTACTTGCAATCATTATTGTTGAGCCCTGCACAAGTTATATAATAAAGCGTGCATGTGTTTTCGCTTTAAGATTGAGGTGTGCGAGCTGACAGCCGAGCGCCACCGCCTGCAGGAGCAGTTGAGGTCAGCGTTGGAACAGCAACAGAGAACCAACAGCTCCCTGCAGCAACGCATCAACAGCCTGCAGCAGGAGAGAGACACTACTAAGGTATATACACACACCTGTGTACACAAACACACACCTGTAGAGTATATACAATCACTGATCACTTGACCAGAATGGGGCAAATAAAAAGATCATTGCTCAAGAACACATCAGCAGCAGCAGTGTTTGAGATGCTGCAACTAGAGGAGACATTTATTCTGAAAGAGTGGTGTTATACAGCGCTGCAGCTTGTGACCATCTTTATTATTAATGCCTGAATTAATTTTTGATTAATCATTTAATCTTTACGATGTCAGAAGTTTTGCCCAAGGGGACAACTTTTAATTGCTTGCTCACTTTGACCAACAGTTTTTGAGAGGCTGAAACCAGCAACACTTTTGCATGATGAATGATTTAAAGAGTCAGTTATCAAGATTTGTTTTGTCAGTTGATTTTCTATCAAGTGACTGATCGATTAATCGGCTGCTTGTTTTCATACCAGTGTGATGTGACTGTAATTTGTCTGATGTTAAAGATACCCCAACATGTACTATCTGTCAAACTGCAAATGGCTAATCAGCCAAGAAGCAATGAGCAAACAGCTTGTGTTATTTGTTTTATTTTTGCCAGCATCCATTTTTACTGCTAATAACTGCGAATGATACATTTTCCCACCATCTTTGAGAGGTGTTAATTCAACTTTATGGTCATTTTAGAGGCCGTAGTTTGTTTATTTATTTAATATTTTGTCCACCCCATTTATATCAGTGTGAACCTATATAGGCATTGTGTAATTTGCTGTCTGTTCCCCATTCCTCAGTTTCTCTTGCAGCCCTTTTATTTTACTCTCTGTACTCCTCACTCAGCTCTTACTTCATCTTGCCTTCTTAATTTTTTGTCTTGTTTAATTCTCCTTACTGTCGTCTCTACTTCCATTGTTGATAGCAACTCTACATTTTTGTGTCAGATATTTATATGGAGTTTATAGGGGTTGGTGCATGAGGATCAGTATGTGTGAAATATAGTGGAAAAGATGACAAATGTCAAGTCATTAAAAGACTAAAGGGAGCTCAGCTGAGCCTTCAGTCTAATTAGAGACAGAAGTTTTAAGAATAGATGCATTTGTACTAAGGTGAAACACAAGCATTATAGATAGACAGTGTTTTTATGTTCACCTCTATTTATGTCAGGCAGTTAGCTAATGGTGTTTGTCCAGAGAAAGGTAAATTGTGTGAGCATGGTGAACAGACTGAAAGAGGGCAATCAGAGAAAATAGGAGAAAGTAGGCACGATTCAGTGGGATGAGGATTATATGACACTCATTGAAACATAAGTGGTGAAAAAGTAAAATGGCCTCAGCTCTTTTATCTGTTGGACACAGTTCAATGAAGTCTCTATAGTCGTTTTCTTAACCAGTAAAAAAACAAATAAAAAGTAAATAAAATAAGGTGATTAAGACCATGACCATCAAAGTGAGGTACGCTAACATTCTTCTTTACTTGTCTAACAGAAATGACGACAACTACAAATCTTATCATCTTTCACAGTCTGTGAAAGCAGAGACAAATACACAGTCTACAGTAAATATATATTGTGTCATTCACCATATATCTCTGCTTAATCTTTGTGCTGATTCCAGGCTGAGCTCACGGCAACAGCCAGCGAGTTTGAGAGTTACAAGGTGCGAGTCCACAATGTGCTCAAACAGCAGAAGAATAAAACCACTGCCCAGACTGAAGGAGACTCTGGCAAGTTAGAGAGGTAAGGACAACGCCTGTACGACAAATACACATGACACAGACGGATGCAGGGAGGCAGCCGCAAAGTGTAATGGTGAACTGCATCCTGTCACTGAATAAACATTAAAACAAGCAGACAGATACACAGCCAGGAAAGTACCTAAATGCAGGTTGGCTTAGTAGCTACATGATAAGAAATACTTTTGAACTATACAGGAAATGTTTTTAACCAAAACAAAGAAATTACTCTACAACTATAGCACATTGTTTAACATTAACTAAAACCAGTTGCAGTATCCATGTTGGGATCAGGTCTGGTACATAGAGAGTTGTTATTATGTTATATTTGGACATTTCAAACAAATCAACATTTCTAAAGTGACGTAGTTCAGATTACATGTATATGAGCTGAGTTTCACATCAGGAGGAGGTGGAAGGGGTGTTGTGAGATCTCGGCAAGATGGCTGCCGAGAGGTCGAGAGCAGCAGATTACTTTTTAAGACTAAGAAACAACAGGGAAACATTTTCAGTAGTGTTTGTTGCGATAAAGCTAGGTATTTTAAGCCAAAACATGATGTTTTCCCAACATTAACCAAGTGTTTTTGTGCTTAAAACTAACCATATGTCACCAGGGCTAGGGACCCAAATAACCCAGTACCAAGTTGCTTGGAAGCTTCCCCAGCCAAACAATGTGTGCATTTGATCCTTTTAATGCTGGGATCTAGAAAATAAAAAGACTATTTGTCAGGTTTTGCTCACAGCCAATCACCACAGGTGCTCTTCAGTTTAATGTGACGTGCGATTGCTGTTCACCACCTGCAGCAATAACCCATACAGTCTTGGGTGTGGAGAAGTTGAGTGCAAGGTATTTGGCAGGCAGTTCAGTGTGGCACGATGGCACTTAAGTGCTCAAAAGTATGGCTATACTACATGCCTGTGGTGTCGGGTGGCATTTTACACAAATGAGTGTTTCCTTTTACATGATGGATACTGAATGAAGTATTAAAAAAGGTATCAATGTATTCTATTGGTACTGGTATTGTAGTTCTTTTAAACAATGCCCAGCCCTAGTTGTCACAACATAAAACCAAAAATTGCGGCTTTAAGTGTCAACATATCTGCTACCTATGAAACCTACAAATGTTACATACAGTGGTGGAAAAAAGTTTTCGGACACCCCATGCATTTGTGAAATATTGCATTAAGAATCACTCTTAGGTCTTCAAGCGCAATTTCTTTTAGTACAGTCACAGCCAAAATACTAAATAAATCCTAAAAAAGCCATTAAAAACTTAAAATTGATTGGTTCCACAAAAATACATAAGAAATTTTGAGTATTGGGTCACTTTGGTACCGGTGATGAAGGTCGTTCTTTTTATTAAAAGACACATTTTTTGTTGCCAAGCTTCGTGTCTACATAAAGGCAGCACATTTGAAAGTTCTTCAGACACTAAAATGGCTAAAACAAGGAACCTAACACAGGAAACACGCCTGAAGATAAAGATTCTCAGCCAGGAAGGGTACAGCTGCCGCCAGATAGCCAGGAAGTGCAGATGCAGTCCTTCAGCAGTTGGATACACTCTGCAGAAATACAGACAAACCAACAGCTTGGAAGACAAACCAAGATCTGGGCGTCCAAGAGTTTCTTCAGCAAGAAATGACCGCATCCTGATCCGCATGTGCAGGCAAAACCGCCGAATGACATCATAGGAGCCTCAGCAGCAGTGGTCAAACCAAACTGGTGTCCAGTGTTCCACCCGCACTGTACGTGGCCGACTTTTAGATCATGGCTTAAGGTCCTACAAGGCTATCAAGAAGCCCCTGATCAATGAGAGACAGAGGTTAGCCCAGCGTCGTTGGGCCCAGGCACACAAGAACTGGACAGCCAGGAATTGGAAGATGATTTTGTGGTCAGATGAGTCCAGTTTCCAGCTTTATCTTCATCCTACTAATGTGAGGGTACGCAGAAGGCCAGGCGAAGCATTATCTCCAGCATGTACAGTACCTACTGTCAAGCATGGTGGAGGCAGTATCATGGTTTGGGGATGCATGAGTGCTGCTGGTGTTGGTCATCTCACTGTCTGTGATGGCACATTGAACTCTACCAAGTATTATACCATTCTCGAAACCCACATGCTCCCTTCTGCGCGTGCACTGTTCCGTCAAGGTAAAAACTGGATGTTTCAACAAGATAATGCCCCTTGCCACACATCCAAGGCCAGTAGAACCTGGCTGCAGGAGCACAGTATCCAGGTCTTAGAGTGGCCAGCTCAATCCCGGACATGAGCCCCATTGAAAATCTGTGGTGGATTATCAAAAGGTCTGTTTCAAAGCATAAACCAAAGAATTTAGAAGAATTAAAAGCAGTAATTCAAGTAGAATGGGACACGATTACCCCTCAGCAGTGTGAAAGGCTCGTGGGGAACATGCCAGCCAGGATTAGAGCTCTACTACGTGCCAATGGCAGGACTACTAAATATTAATTTGATGATGTGATGGTTTATTTATTTTTTGTTCAGTTTTGAACACATTCTCTGTTATTTGTTGACTTTGATACAGACAATGTTGAGAACTGACATATTGAAACTGTCAAGAATTTAGTTTTGTTAGTTTTTCTTGTAAACAATAAACAAAAAAATATAATTTGTATTTGTTTGTATCTGTCTAATGCAGCCACACCTTCTGAAACACAAAAAAGATTTTTCCACAAATATTTCATGATGATATTTGAGATTGTGTAAAATTGTAAGGGTGTCCGAAAACTTTTTTCCACCACTGTATCTGTGGTTTGCAGAAACACACAATGCCAACATTTTCTTCTGGTGACTGGGTTGTGTGCAAAGGCTGCTACTCAGTGGACCATATTAAAATAAAGACTAATTCGTAGTATACGTCAGTCAGTGCTGTGAGAGTGATGTGAATGTAATGATTGTGTGTTGTGTCTGGCAGGGAGCACTTGTCCTCTCAGGTAGAACAGCTGAGGTCCAGGCTGGCAGAGAGCCAGCAGAGCCTCCAGAGCAGCACGGCAGAGCTGCAGCAGCTCCAGACTGAACACGACACTCTGCTGGAGAGACACAACAAAATCCTCCAGGAAACCATCAGCAAGGAGGCCGAGCTCCGTGAGAGGTGAGCCGGCTTGACTACAAAGATTTGTTTTTTGTTCTCTCACACTCCCTGTATGCCCCCTAGAGTACTTTCCTGCCGTATGCCATTCTTACCGATTCTGTACTAAATGAGCCGTCTGTTTTAATTCCCTCTCACTTTGTCTCCACCTCCAGGCTGCTGTCAGTGCAGTCGGAGAACGTGGCTCTGAGGTCAGATCTGTCCCAGGCTCAGAATGATCTGTCCTCCCAGACCGAGGCTCAGCGCCAGACCTACAGGGAGCAGCTGAGGAAGCTGCAGGACGACCACCGGGCCACTGTGGAGACCTTGCAGGGCCAGCTGACTCGCGTCGAGGAGCAACTCTTCAGCCTGCAGAGCCAGAACAGTAAGCATGGAGGGAATTAAAATTTTGATCTGTTTAAAAGAATCCGACACTGATCCTGTACATAAAGTAGCAGTGGAAACTGTGAGGTAACAAATGTTTCTATTATAGTAAAAAGCAGCTGAGTGATTCAGAAAGTGGCTGCTGCTCAAACAGACAGCAGGAAGCTCAAGGGGTGCAGGAATGGTATCCTCTAAAGAGATCCATCAAAGCATCAAGTGCTAAGAGTGCTGAAGTTCTCCGTCTTGTTTACTCTGCTTTTCTGTGAGAGGAATGATGGGAGAGGGAACAGAGGAAGGGGCATGTTGGTGTGTTTATCAGTAGAGCAGCACTGGAGGCTCATTCATCACCTCCCACACAGCTGCCCTCTGGAGTCAAACAGCAAATACACACGTAGTAATGCCTTGGAAAGGAAAGTGTGTGTGTGTGTGTGTGTGTGTGTGTGTTTCTTCTCTGTCACTCCAGCCTGGCCAGGTGTTGCCGAGGCTCCTCAGCTCCGTTCCCGCCTCTCAGTGTGGCAAACAGCTCACTGTGGCATCTGGAGAGACTCATCATTAGCGGCTCGTACATGCATGCCAGAATTAGCCCGATATACAGGGCCAATGTCAGCCTTTACTGAAAGTCAGATTTCAGCCTTTTTACTACAGTATTTTTATTTATTAGCTATGAAAATGCAGAAGGGCTCAACATCAGTGTGTTTTACTGGCCCTAGTGGGCAGGTGGGTCATAAAGCTGCTTGGCCCCTGGACAGTTTTTACTGGCCTCGTATATTTTTTTATGAATCAACTGTGACAAACAGTAAAACTGATCTATGTTCGTTATCGTGTTCTGTCCCATTTACTCTTCAATCTAAACAATCAGACAGTACATAAACACAAATACTAATTCCAGAAACCCTCTTTGACAAGTTAGGAACCAGTCAAGGCAGCAGCTTCCTCAACTGTTCTCTCTGCTCTTTGTTGTCGTAGCTCTGCAAAGACTCTGCTTAGTATTTATTTGTGATCCAGGAATTTCATTCTACGATGAAGTGGTGTCTTTTTTCCCCTCATAGCTTCTTTTTTACCACTACAGCTTCATTTATCTTGAGTCTGTCCTCCTGTGAGGATTAGAGCTGTGCACATCCTAAAGCGCTCTTTAACAAGGAGTGTTGTGTCAAGAGTAAGAAGTAGCAGTATTACGCAGATGCAGCATTATATGGTAAAGATGTTTGGGGTTTTTTTTTTGCAGTGAGCTTTTAAGTTTACTGTTGTGGCTAGGTGTTCTTCTGGCAGCGAGCCATCAGGAAACCATCAGCCTAACTGAGATCAGACTACAAAACCTGGTCAAACTCTAATGCATTTACACACAAGAAAGGACCTCAGTGTCTTGCTGTCCTCACTTAGCTGCAGAGGGAGAGGAGGTGTAGTAGCAGACTGGAGGTGGGAAGCTGGGGGGATTGGTTTAGTGTCTGGTCTTTTGGTTCAGTCTCAGGTCCATTAATCATAATCTTCTCTTTTTGTCCACCCACTCTCTGAAGCGCTGCACCCTTCCCTCTCGCCTTTCGCCGCACAATTGTTGTCATTGTTCACGCCAGCTGAACTGGTTAATGCCAGAGTGTGTCTGGTGCCCCCTCATGTCACAATGAAGTAGGGCGCTGTGAAATTGTGTGGATTCTGTGCAGTGTGTTAAGGGATTGGTCATACTGCTGCAGCAGAGTCTAGAGATTCTCTGGAAAAATTGTCAACAATACTCTCTACTTAAGACATTTGTTTTTTTCTTTGTATTTTGAAGCCCTTAGTTACTGAGCTTTTGCCTTTTTCAAATTAGGAAACATCAAGCTGCAAAAGAATTTTTTTTTTCTTTAGTGTAAAGAAAAAAATCTTATTTTTGGCAATGAATTATCGGTGGCATTTTCTATTGTTTCACCTCACTCTCTACTTTTTCATATGCTGCTTATCAGTGACTAACAAAAATGTCTTCTTCTACCAACCTTTACACTCTTATAGGTTCAGTGGTGGTCCAGTCTGTCCGAAA
Source organism: Epinephelus cyanopodus (assembly GCA_026686955.1). Classification (NCBI taxonomy): domain Eukaryota; kingdom Metazoa; phylum Chordata; class Actinopteri; order Perciformes; family Serranidae; genus Epinephelus; species Epinephelus cyanopodus. The sequence continues at coordinate 15,392,942 of CM048927.1, read as the reverse complement.
GCCCCTGTCATCTGACCCCCATCGCAGAAGCACAGATCAGAACCAGGCAGGGCTGAACCTAATGGCCCTCAGCGACCTGCAGTCTATGGCCAGGGAGGAGGGCGAGGGCATGGAGACCACTGAGACTGAGAGCCCTTCCCCAGGCCTTACGTCTCTGCCCTCACTTGAGCAGCTTCTGACGTCCCCGGACCCCAAACAAGGTGTGATTGATACAGGAAGTGCAGCTTGTTGCAGTTAATACGTTTACAAAAGCAGCATGTACAGTACGTCACCGATCTCAAAAGTTACATATTCAGTCTCTTCCCCTAAAAAGCAACCTACCACATTTCTCAAAGTTTTCATTTCTTTTTGACTGTGACTCAAACATGATCATTCATGATATGTAACAAGTAAAAAACATGATTACTTGAAGTTCACACCATGGCAAATCATCCACTATGCCCCTGACTCTCTCTCTCTCTCTCTCTCTCTCTCTCTCTCTCTCTCTCTGTCTCAAAAAAAGACTTTTAACTTGTGTGTGCCTGGTTTGGTCTCTAGAGCCATTTGTGTGGACGGTGGAGCCCACCAAAGAGGAGCTGAGTCAAAAGCTGAGCACAGCCACCCGCAGTATGGAGCACATGAACAGCCTCCTGCATGAAACCGAGGCCACCAACGCTGTTCTCATGGAGCAGATCACTGTATGTATATGCACACACCCAGAAAACAATATATTAATGAGTTTAATTTCACTCTTCAAAGCCTATCCAAACTGTTTGTCACTTGTATAAACAAATTTCAGACATTCATAGTGAATTCTAAGTGATTTTAAGTATGAAATGCTTTTAAATGTGTCTCATAAATATAACACCCTTCTCTAAATTAACAGCACTTAGTCCACATTTTATCTCATAGATTTTATTTCATTGAAGAGAGGCAATCAAAGAGAAACAGGCATATTTGTTTGGCAGCCGTGTAAAATCACATCTGTGGACCAGTCCTTTGCTGTTTATTGTCCAACACAGTTTTTATAACACAAAAGTGTAACAAGCACAACTTAAACTGGCCGATAAGCCCCAACAGTGGTATCAAAGAGCCTGGCGTTGTTCACAGTCCCCTCTTTGTCCAGGAGAAAGTAGAACTTATGTCCTTTGACCTTGAGAGGGATGAATGAGGGGGACTCATGTCTGTGAGCATGACAGGCTACCTGGGACAGTGGGACTGTTATGCTCCGGCCTCGGTCTGGACCCAAAGGTGACTGAGTGGAAATTGTCACCATCCTCCCACCTTGGTGTAAGACCACCTGGCTGACAGAGCGCCGGCAAAACAGGACCCCGAGTCCGACAATCCCCGCACCGATGGCCAGACACCCCAGCGTGAAGCTGTACCTCCAGGTGTTTGAGCCCAGGTTCATCTCAAAACTCCACATCCCAAACAGCCCGGTGGTGGTGGTGCTGGACGCCTTGGCTCCCCCCTTCTCTGTAGCGCCCCCTGTGTCTCTGAGTCCGGTGAAAGCGAAATGGCCCAGGTATGTCCAGAAGAGCACCTGTCCGCCACAGAAGACCGCGAGGAGCCGGAAGAAGCGGGTCCTGTCGTGCTGGAAGAGGGTGACGTCTCTGGAGAGCTTAACGGAGGTGCAGAGGCTGCGGCGGGCAGCCGGCTGCCGGTGAGCCGCTCCGAGGCGGCCTGTGTGGAGGAATATCCCGCTGCACAGACCTGCTATACATGTAACCCGGTTAACCATGTTGGAAGTGCTCGGTGGTGCCTGTGCGGACGTCGACGTACACTGAAAGACTCTTTGCTGAATGTTAAAGAGTCGAAACTGTCTGGAGTAACACCCCACCGTCCCGCACAGCAGCCGCTCCAGACCCATTTTAACGGCGACAAATAGCTTTAATACTCCAACACCTATTTCAACATTGAATTAAAACAGTTAACGTCGTGTAAACGTTGTAACAACTCGCGTTTCACAGCGTATTTCCCGACACACTAGCGAGCTGTGGCTTAGAGGGCGCCGCCATCTTTGTTATGTGTGACGTAAGGTGTCAGGTTACGGGAAGTACCGCTGACCAAAATTAAAATCTGCCCGTAGTACTGCATCTGTAAAACCGCAAACTCTATTTGTGAATGGTCTTTATGTTTTTATGACTAACATTAATGAAATAAGAAAAAAATATAATACTGTTGTTAGAAAATACACTTGACATATTTTCAGTTGTCTATTTAACCAGGTATTAATACGTCTGAAGATAAGTTTGAAGTGAAACCATTTCTTTTTTTTTTTAAATGTTAGTTTTTATTTCATTTTCAACAACTTAAACAGTCATATTCATAAATTTGCCTATAGTTTAAAAACATTTTTCCACTGCATCCACATAGCCACAGATAATTTGATAATTATGGAATGAAATTGAATAAAGGTAATAAATAACAATAATAATAACAACAGTAATGATAATAAAATGCATCAGTTTGAAGAAACTAGTTCAGTTTACTGAGAAACTAGTTCAATTTACTGTATTAACATAGCCATGGCAGGTTTCCACCTCTTAATGAATATATATTTTTGGAGTCTCAAAGTGTATGTTATTTATTACATCTGGTAGAATTTCCAAACCCTCTGAGTCCATATGTTATATGTTGGGGGGTCAGGTTTTATACACTTAATTGTAATACATTTAATGGTTGCTGTCAACAATATTTGTAAAAGATATCTTTTAGCTCCTTCACCAGTACCCTTGGGTATTATTTCTGGTGACCCCACCTTTGGATCTTTTATGAGATTTTGATGGAACAAAAGACCTCTTCCCATTTTTTTTTTAGTTTATGGCATACCCTTGACCTTGAACTGACCTTGTTTCCTCTAAAAATAATGGTCAGTTTTTCAGTTGTCCTTTAAAATCACCTGTTAAATTGATTTTTTTTTCTTCTTTCCTTCAATAGTGGCTATTTGATCAAAGATAAAAGCAGTGCAATTAATGCAGCAAATGTTTTATTGACATTTAAAACAGTTTTGGTCCCAAAAGAAGAATAATTAATGATTAACACTTCCGTTTAGTCATGTTTCCCCACAGTGTTGCATCACTGGAGAATACTATTGTACCTGGATTTTGAATTTGTTTTCCTCTCCAGAAAGATGCACATGAGCTGCGATCTTTATTACACCACAATGGTGCTGTTGGGCTCTTTGTATTTGGAGAAACTGTTTTTTCTTTGGGCTCTCTGCAGTCTGCTCAGTGGTTAGATTGAATAGGCTTAAACTGTGATTCATTATATGCTCAGCAATTGTTCCCTGATCCACTTCCAATAGTGCAAACCATAAATTAACCGTCTATTTCTATTGTCAACTTGGAAGCTAACAATGTTAAATGCAGGGAATTTGCAGTTTCATCATTTAAAGTTGCCGATGTGTTCTACCTGCTAGTTGTTGAAGAGTGAGGTCCGTCGTCTCGAGCGAAACCACGAGAGGGAGAAGAGCGTGGCCAACCTGGAGTACCTGAAGAACGTCCTGCTTCAGTTCATCTTCCTGCAGTCTGGCAGCGAGAGGCAGGCGCTTCTGCCCGTCATTCACACAATGCTGCAGCTCAGTCCGGAGGAGAAAAGCAAACTGGCTGCCATCGCACAAGGTATGTGCTGGGTGGACAGGTTTGTTAACAGACCCAGATTCCCTAGAAGTGATCTGTTAATCATGACTTTACACACACACCTCGTGCTATTCCCACAATAATACATACTGTTGTCTCCATGGTTTCTTTCATGGTGTTCTTCGATCTCCTTTGTGCAGGTGGGGAAGAGGGGTCCGGGTCTCGTGGCTCAGGCTGGACATCCTATCTCCACAGCTGGTCTGGGATCAGATAGACATGTGATGATCAACCGACCTGACAAATCAAAAGAAGCACAGTGCTGTGATGTTACTGGACCTTTTCTGTGAAAACCTGTACTAAGCTGTGATGCTGTACATTTGAAATAGTGGCATAACTGGGGCATTTACTAAATTCGGGGCACACAATATAAGGGACCAAGAGATGCATCAGAAAAGAATGAGGAAGTGTGAGGTAGAGATTAAACCAAAACATTTGACATGAACATTGATTTGATTCTGCAGTGCAATAGTTCCATTAATCTCTTACCAATGAACGTCAACTGTGACACATTTCTGTCTTCCTTAGACTTACTATTGACACATGTATTTATAACAATATTTACTGGACCTGAAGGTTACACTGTCTTGAAGTGGAGCCCATAAAGCATTATAAGGCACCTATAGCACTATGAAAAAACATTGTATAATGTACTTGATGTGCACAAATTGTGGGAGGAGGATTTAATCAAGGGGATTACTGCTTAGTGAATGGCATGATATAACTTGAATATGATTTTCAGATGATGGATTACTTTGCAAGATTTTACTTGCACTTTTAATGGGCTTGTTCTGTGTAGCGCAGCACACTTAAAGGACTATACCGGAGTTTTAGCTCCTTTGGTACAAATCAAACAGACTTTACATTGCTTTCAACAGTTTTTAAGGGTTTGATTAGATGTTAAAGATTTTTGAGTGTGTCTACCTTAGAGGAACCCCTTTTCCCGTTCATTGCAGAATGAAAATCGACAAGAAACTTGCTCTGTACATTAGTAAGCATTTGTTTTTGAGCAGTTGTTGCCCGGAATGCAGTAAAAGACAGTTGAGAAAACTTAAATGCAACATGCTTTGGAAAACAATCAGCAATAGTGTTAAGTATGTGTGATTTAGTTTACGGAGTGCTGCAAGGCCAACACAGATGTTAGCATGGCCCTTTCTTCTCCTCAACAAAAAGCCTATAGGATTTTTCCATATGCAAAGCTAACATTAGGCTATAAATGAACTACAAAATAATTGCATGACTTCAACATCATCACCACAACAGCTGTAAAACCATATTTGGCATGATGATGCTCTGTAGTCTTATTTAGCCACTTGTTAACTTAACTTTTTTTTCAGACAGTCTTAAAAATTCACACGTGGGGTATTTACCGACGTGTTTTATGACATAGAGCAAATCGTGGAAGTCTCCTAAGCTACACACCCCTCACTGACTTCGAGACAAGGGTACTGAGAATTCTAACGCTCATGTGCAGCACTCTGTGAGCTAAAACATGCTACAACCCCGTGATGTCTGTTCAATCCCTGCTGTATGCCTCACAAAGGAGTGCGTGTCTACATCTTCAGACTCACCTGACCAACACGAGTGACTGAACATTATCAATAACAGCATATTTGTGCTTTTATCCTGACTGGTTTTGCAGTTGTTCACTGATGCCTCACATTCTGTAATCAAGAGACGTTATCATTTTCATTCCTTGAGTTTGGTTCATCATATCTTGTAGTGATGGTTGGTTTATGATTTTTGTTCTGGTTACTGTGTAATTTGTTGTTGTGGTTGTTATTATTTAATGCCAAATTATCATTTCACTGCTTTCTGTATCTGTTCTGGGAATATTTTATGGTTTCATCAGTCGAGCTGCTGTTTGATCACTGTACACAAAAGATGTGTTGCAACTTCATCCACGCAGCTGTCTTGTTGAAGGATGGTTCCCATGACAGCAAACACATCCTCCATGCTAAAGTGTCCTTGAGCAAGACTCCTTGTAAGACCCGTGGGTGCTTTTTTACAGTGTCTGACCATGACCTCTGACCTCCGTGTGGAGGTGGTACAAAGAGAGAAGTTAATCCTGCACACATCCACCCACTTTTACATCACACCCATACATGCTGGCTCAAGTCCTGCTAATGATAAAGATAACTGGCCTGTTCGTTGTCTCATTCCAGTGGCAGCTTTTTTGTTTCTGTGATTCCTTCAGCGTAAGTGAATGTATTTTTATCCAAGGCTTTTATATTTATGATGGTTAATATCAGCAGGAGCTATAAGAGATTACTTCAGCTATAAAATGTGATCTGTATAAGAATGAATGAGCATTTACAGTATGTTAACTAGTCCACTGTGTAACAGCTTATATCAGACGCAGTTCTTGTTTTTTTTTTTCTGGTTATTTCAGACTGAAAAATTAAAATAAAGTTAACATGGACAGGAATGTGTCCAAAAACTTCAATTGTAATGCATTTTGGTGCGACACTTTGCATCTACATGTCATCATATGCAACAGCAGCCAGATGTTTTTTTGTTTCTTAACAAATCTCAGTCACAACTTTACTAATGTTGCCAAATCACTTGAAGCATACAGTTTTTATTAAGGATATTTATCATGATAAAGTAAATCAGGATGAACACACAACCATTTCATCCTGTTTTCAGACTTGTAAATCCTAAAATTTATTGTTCTGTCCAAGAGAGTTTCTCAATTTCAGTTTCAGTCTGTGTGCAGTATGAATCAGTGCATCCATAGTCCCTTTGTAGTCATGCATTTATTCTCTTGCTATGAAAGTCCTCATCCCTCCTGAAGAAGGGAGGGGGGGTTTAGGGTCTTTCCTTTTAAGGAAATATATGTGGCTTCTAGTGTCATGACGCAATCAGGGGAGGAAAGAATAAATAATAGCTACTGTATGCCACTGAGGGAAAGGTAAACATGTTATTATCTGCTCAACCCCCTTTGGGAGCAGCAATGTCATTAATACCTCGCTATTTTTTTAGATTTTCCTTTGTAATTAATCCCATAATCTGTTCACGTCTTGTTTTATTTTGCAGAGCCTTGCAGATTAGAAGGCCAATTCTTTATCTCATTCTCCATCTGAAGTGAAATTTGTCTGTATGGTACAGGGTTTTTCACGGCTCCCTCTCTCCATGTTGAACTTCTGTACAGTTTCCGGTGGCAAGAAAATAAAAAAAGTTAAGACTTTCCATACGTCCAGAACTGATGCTTCATGTGTGTGAATGATAAAAGATTACATCACATGCTGGAGCAGCAGCCTGCATTAATCTTATAGCAGATACACGTCCCGTAATCTGTAGATGAGAACACACCGTGCAGTGTCTTAGCAGGGCGGGTGTTGCCCGTTTTCTGGCAGCAAGAGTGAAATTGTGTGTCTCCAGCGGTGGAAGCTGCAGCCTGGAGGAGAAGCTGCTGCAGACACACTGAGACACAGGCAACGAGCGCGGCGGCCTTCAAAATAAAAGCACGCATTTTTAGAACTGATGCGAGTGAGTTTGTCTCTCTGGGTTATGGGACTGGTTGCCTGTCCACAGTGTTTGTACACCTGCTCCCTGGATATTTGTGGGCATTTTTGGGCCCTCAGTGAGATTTGCTCACCTCACCCCCTCCTTAAAACCTGCAGGGAGCTGTAAATAATTGCTACAGTAGATGATATTATGTGAACCAAAAGATAACAGTAGTGACGCTAAAAGTGTGATGTTAAGCAGGGCAACCATTTCATTTATCTTTGTTTGTGTTTTTCAGTTTACAGTTTTGACATCTTTTTATTGTGCACTACAAAATCAAATATAAATACTGAAAAAAGAAAGAAGAGAGGAAAAAGAATGAAAGCGAAAATGAATTTACTGGAAAAAATGCCATTAGTTTCAGACAAACAGCTGCTGTTGCCACCAAAAGCATAAAGTCCATCACTTCCAGTGTGCAGAAGACCTGTTAGACATTAGAGCATCAAATAAGCATCCAGGTTTTGAGACAGGCCTTTTTCATTTCAGTTGTTTAATAGGAAAAACAAAGATAGCTTTCAACTATTAAAATGTCCCCACATGAGTGTGAAAAGCGGAGCAGCATGCAGATTATGAACCTGAAGAATTATCCCATCATTAATATCATTATTTACGCAAGAGCTTTTCCAACTGACAAGCTCATTTAGAATCACTTGTGTGTTATCATAGTTCAAAAGTGACGAACAAAATTGACTTCTGTAGGTATTCATAGATTGCATAGGCCCTATTAGAAGATATGAAATCTAAATGAGAATTATTAGTCTATAGGCCTAAAACTAGGGAAGAAAAAGGGAGAACGCATTTAAAATATTTTGTTTAGGCACTGGGGAGCTGGGGAGGGACTTTTTTGGCTTAGGGGAGAAACATACTCATTTAAATAGTTGTAGTTTGTATTTATTTTACTGGCAATTCTGAAGAAAAAAAATGTTTTTTGGAAAGTATAAATTGTATGTAGCCAGAAACTGTAAAAATAGAAATTATCATTGGATTTTCAAATTTCCTACAGTCCTTGGACATATTATGTGCGACAAACGCTTCCATCAGAAAAAGCACAAACAAATCTGAGCTTAAAATTGTGATTCTTTTTTTTTTTGGTCAATAACACTTTATTCTATATCTCATTTAAAATTCAACCAAAAATAAACTAACCACTAACTAACCAGCATGGAGAACGAGAGGCTTTTATCAACCCGTGAATTTCGTCATCAACTTTTACCTTTTAACTTTTAAACATCATATTTATATTTATTGATGGGATAGCCCCTTGAGATGAATCATCTCGTTTTCGAGGGGGTCCCAAACAAAGAGACAAACCAGACAATAACACTGCAAGACAACCTGTACAGAATTGACACTACCAACAATTGTAAGAGAAATACAGTACAGACATTAAGAGAAAATACAAATTGACACAGACAAAACCCAGACATTACAAAAAGCTCTCCCAACCTAACACCTCCCGCCCCCCAGATACCAATATATGTATAGTATTTGTTTGGAACAAGTCTAGAAACACAAGTCCATTATTAATACAGAACATGTACATGTTAGCAAATAATGCATAAATATACCTCAGCACCACCAACAACAGCAAAGCTAATAGCAGGAGCAGTGTGTCTGTAGATGAGAAAATAGAGATTTCTTAAAAAGATGAACAGAAGAAATGGGTTGTTTTTTGTTTTTTTGTTTTTTTAAATCTAATAACTAATTATTGGTAGGGGTGGGGGTCATTCGGGGAGACTCTAGGGAACAAAAGATGTTAAGGTTTGGGGAGGGCCAAAAAACAAAACACAACGTAAAAAAAAAAAAAGAAGAAGAAGAAGAAGAAGAAGTCACACCCCACATCCCTTAATATAATGCTTTTACGTTGAAAGTCACAACCGGAAGTGATCTGTTCCGCTGAGCGTGAGTTGACGCTCGGCGCACAGAGGCGAGGCCCGTCTTCGCCATTCTGCTCTCTGTGTGAGAACCAGCTCTCGCTTACGTTACATCCCAGACTGAACAACATCTGGACGGTCTGCGACTGAAGTCAGAAAACACCAGTGAGGTCCGGGAGAGAGCGGAGAGATGCTCGGCATCAGTGAAATGACAAACGGGTGAGTGAGACGTTATAAAGTCTTTCTGTAACAGAGACATTTGTCGGAGAAGTTGGGAAGTTGACACTTTCTCACTGGATGATAAAAAAAAAAACGCAGCCCCGGTTTGTTCCATTCTCTCATGGGGTCGGAGAGCTGTAAATTAATTCAGTCAGGACAGAGTTGAATGTCGCCTTTTATGTACAAATAAACTGTCTAATGTGTAACATACAGGCGGCGTTTGTTACAGAAAGTTAAAGATATGTACACAGTTTGCGAAGCTAACGTTAGCTAACGCAGTTTAACGTTTGTTACTTTAATGTAAAGCTGCAATCTCAACTTGGTCACTGTAACTGCTCTCTGGCGCCCTCTGTTGATGGAAGCGTTTGCTCCCTGTGCAGAAGTCAACCTTCACTACAAACAGATTTAATAATGGAGTTTGGCATGATAAGCCTCTGACAGATGCGTTTATATCAAAGTTACTTGTTTTCTAGATTTCATGTGCTGTTTTGTGACCTATAAAGCATCCCTCCTTCTTACAGCATAGTCTGAAAATAATGCAAGTTCAGTCATTATTGTTGCTAGCAATGCAACATGCTTAATATGGAGCACTGTTGTAGCATTGACATCAGGTAAGTTACAGGAGTTAGCAACAAAAAACACTGATTTATAATAGCTGCTCAATTTCATTTTTAAACAACAGGAATATTAGTGCAGTTTTGTTTCGTTTCTTTCTTTCTTAAGCATGTAAACTACTACAGTCTTGGCCAAGATACTCAGATGTCTTCATAACAAATAAAACCTTTCACTTATGAACATAATATTTCCAAAATGTAGCAATAGTCAGGTTAATTATCTGCAAGAAGGATATCCAAGAATCAACAGAGACTCTATTGTGTAAGTCCTATCATACCCTTTGTCTTGGTTTTAACAAGTCAATAGACGTGCAGGGAATCTGAAACCTCTCCCTCAGTCTGTAGCTAGTTGGTTCTTGTTATTTCTTTTCTTCTTTCTTAATACTTACTGTGTGTGTGTGTATGTATGTGTGTTGCCTTTAAGATCATAAGACTTGCTCCTGCTTTAGCTTGATGATCAGAGTGAATTCCCTTTTCTCTCTGCTTCATTCATTCGTCTCACCGAGCAGTTCAAAGACGTGACGAGATGATGTCATTCAAACACAAATAGTGGTCCATACAAATGTAGAAAACAAAGTCTGACATCCTGCTCTGATAAAATTATGAATTGAAATAACTTAGCAAACCCCCAGAAATAGAGTAAATGCAGCATTTGTGTGATAATGCAGTGCATATTGATGTGCAAACTGTCTAATGCAATGATACTCATAGGTCAAGCTAAGGTGATGTTTTTTTTCCAGTTAACAGTTTTGCTAATGCATCATCATTCATATGGGATTTTAATGATAGTTAATCTGCATTAGATCCAGGATCAGCTTTTATCCCTCTAATTATTGCTCTCTTTAAATCTGGCAACTCCCTTCGATGTGAATCATTGCTTTAGTAGGTTTTCTGGAATAACTTCCATAGTCACAATAACACAAACTCAAGTTCAAGAGAAGCCTTCTCTGTATAGTATATCAGAGGTTTGACCACATTAACTGCATGGTTTCAGTAACAAAAAGTCTGAATAGCTTTATGGGTAACATGAGACAGAAGTGATAGACTCCAAGGAATAGCAACAAGAAGGGCATTTTAAAGAAGGAAAGAGGATGTCCCTCCATTTTCTACATATCAACCTCCTCCCTGCAGAGGAATGTCCACAAAAACTAACTGGACAGTAGTTAGTGCTCTCCGAACCACTTCCTGACCATCCATTCCCCGGGGACTGCTTTGCAGGGCCGTGTTTTTTCCACCAGTGTGAATGCTACTGTGTGCACTGCCGAGTTAATTACGGCCCGCGATGAATCTGGCTTTTATAAAGCACTCTGGACACTAAGAGCTGTAAGAGGGCAAGTCTTTTAAAGGCCTGAGGATCGCTGCATTCCCAACGTATTACATTTTCATCTGATTCCACGCTGTGTTGATACAACTGGAGCTTAGAAGAATGTCCCAGTCTCCAGTGTGGACTTGTCCTTGTTTGGAAGAGCGGTGTGTGGTGTAGGATATGGACTCTGTGTGTGTGTTGACTCGATGCTGTAGTGTGAAGGAGTGTGAGATGTTTTTGCAGCTCTCCCTGTAGCTTATTTATTGACACTGAATTATTGACTTTTATACTGTACTTTTCTAGTATTTTGACCTATTGGGGTTTCATTAGAGGATTTGGATGTCTCATGATCGTAATGCTCTGGAAGCACATCATAGGCCTACCACTGTCTTCATATTGGCAGCCTATATAGTATGTATTAAGCCATAAGTGATAGACAACTGTCTGACCATTGCAGAAGGAAGTATGGAACAACAGGCTTTGCAATGGTTGCACCAGTTCCTCCATGGTAGTGTGTGTGTGTGTGTGTGTGTGTGTGTGTGTGTGTGTGTGTGTGTAAAAAGACTTTGAAATAGTTATGCCATGCTATTTTTATCCCCATTTCAGAACATCTCTATATATTATTTTGTTGTCAAGTTAACAACACAAACAATTGCAAAACAGTCAGAAGAGGCACATATTTTAAGGCACACCCAGTGGGATGTGCCAGTGGCAGCCAGTGTGGTCACTGGGTTTGGCCTTTGCCCTCCTCTAAGCTGGAGAGATTCACTTAACATAGCAGGTCTATGAGGGCTACTTGATTATCCATTCTGTGTGGTCATTGAAGGCTCCTCGCAGCTCCTCACACCTTTTTAGTTATTCCTCCTCTTCTCTCCACCACCTTTCATCTTCCTGAATCTCCCACTTCCTCCTCCCCCCTCCTCCTCCTTCTCACACCCCACCTTCGCCCTGACAGACAGTCTGGGAGGCCTAAACCACACACACAGGGCTAGAAGTTTGTGTGCTGGCTTTAACATCCACCCATCTCCCACAAATGCATACTGGCACATAGGCAGAAGTGGACGCAAACATTCACACCCTCACACACACACACACACACACACACACACACACACACACACACCACAGCTAACAGGAAGTGATGTGGCCATACAGACTGAGATAACGGCAGTAGTAGTGTTTGCAGTGACAGCAAAGGGACTTAAGCAGCAACGGAAAATATCCTCACAGCAGTTTGGCCCCAAACATTTGGTAAGATGACTTTTTACTCTAAGAACTATTTGTAGCAGCAGTTAGGCTCTATAACTTGCTTCATGATATATGTGCAACTCATGGTTTACATTGTCAATAGAGCTGTGTGCATCGTCTAACACCTCTGTGTACCACTGAGTAATATTGTTTTGTGTATTTTGTTTGAGAAAGATGTTTTATTACATTAATATTTGCACTGTGGCATTTGGACTACTGTGTATGCACTTGTTTGTGTACTTCCTCATATGTGTGTGTGGTTGATGCTAAGATTCCTGTTAATTTAGATTAATGATAAATTACTCCTATGGGTAACAGTAGATGCAAACAATAGATGAAATGGTTAATTTAACTTAACACAGCCACGTTAAAAAATAATGTTCACTCTATTGTGTCAGTTTTAAAAATGCTGTATATGTTGCTGATTATATGAGCCTAACAAACAGCAATCCCACTCACTGTCAACTGTTAGTATGCAATATAGTTTAATCATTAGTGTCTAAGGTTTGCAGTATGAGGTTAATGATTCGAGCTGGTGAGATCGCTGTTGTACCAGTGTTGTCCACACAGTGGCAGTGCAGTCATGTGGCAGAGAGGTTGGCTCTTGAGTGTCTTGGGCTTGCTGGAAATGTCTGCTCTGTTCAAATGGACTGTGTGTGTGTGTGTGTGTGTGTGTGTGTGTGTGTGTGCGCGCGCGCGCACAAGATGAGTCAGTGTGAGTGTTCGTAACAAGACAGCTATCTCAGCATGTTTATACCAGCACAAAACTTTAATCCACAACGCAATGTAACCTTTGAAATGCCACTATAGTGTTAGTGCCACCACTTTCTCTCACTACTAGAGCTGAAAACTAACAATTATTATCAATTAATCTACCCATTATCTTCTTGATTCATTGATTAATTCTGTATTAAATCAGTAAAATGCCCAAAAATAGTGAGACATGCCATGTGTAATTTCCCAGAGCCCAAATAGTAGGCTATGTTTTATCCATTCAACAGTCCAAAAATACAAAGCTGTTGAGTTTATTATCATGTGTAACATAGAAATGCATCAAATCATCACCTTTAAGAAGTGTAAAGCCAGCAAATGGTTTGTCATTTTTGCTTAAAAAATTACTTAAAGGTTCATTTGATTATCAAAATAATTGCCACTCAATTGTCCTTTGATCGACTAATCAGTTAATCAACTGATCATTGCAGTTCTACTAACCATACCAATTTAGATTTCAGTTTTATGACAGCTACCAGTTTTGGAGTGTTTTGGGAAATGCACATCCCAAATGGACCGAATTGCGAGTGAGTTGATCTCAGACATAAAGTCTAAAGTACAGCTGGGTGTTATGGAGAAAAATCAAATATTACAATATGTTTGACCAGATATCTCTATTTAGACAATGAGATTTTAAATGAATAGTCATCAGTAATTTTTTTTTAATTTGATTTTTTTATATACTTAGTCAATTTTTTCACTCCATTGTCATTAACACGCATGTCTGAAATACACACACATGCACAAACAGGACCTATACATGCACAAAGTGGAGAGATGTTAGAGTGAGGCGGCTACCATGGGCAGGTGCCCCGAGCGGTTGGGGGGTTCGGTGCCTTGCTCAAGGGCACCTCAGCAGCGCCCAGGAGGTGAACCTCTCCAGTCACCAGTCTGTGCTCCGTATTTGGTCTGGACGGGGACTTGAACTGCCTACCCTCCAGTTCCTAACCCAAGTCCCTGTGGACTGAGCTACTGTGGATATAACAAATAAGCGGGTAATAGCACAGCTAGAACAGTCTGGTAAGTTCAAAATATTACATCACTTAACTTAAATGCAGTCCTGAAAAACAGAAAAAGACAATACTTACAATATTACAAATTAAAAATCTAAGACGATATCTAGTCTCATGTCATGATATCAGTATAATATTGATATATTACCCATCTGTAGCCTAAAGCGTTGATTCACCGAGAATGTTCTGACATACTCAGACACGTCAGCCTGTGCTGCCGTGACCCAGGTGCAGCTGCTCCAGGATGTGAGACTGATTTTGAAGTTTAACATTCACATTCTACGCTTTGACTGTGTGTGTTTGTGTTTGTGTGTGTGTGTGTGTGTGTGTGTGTGTGTGTGTGTGAGAAACCCATGTGGAATGCTGAACAGGTCAAGGCAAGCTGCCGAAGGTGAATCTGCACATTGTGTGACTGTTCCCAGGGCACGTTCTTGTCTGTACACATTTAGGAAAGACATGGTTTCTGTCAGCCGGTAGTCCACCTACAGCCATTTAACACCGTCAGACTTTCACTTCTTCATAATTTCCATAGTGACAGGTGCAGGTATTGACTGAATTTTACACACAGAACAAACACAGTTAACCTAAAGGAGCAGTTTACATTGCTAATCAGACTGCATACTCTGTTTTACAGAGCTGCAATCAGTGCTCGGTTTACATCTGTTTCTTCTTTGGTTGTTTGTTGACTCTACTTGTTGGTGTCACGTCCTCTGACCAATCCTGTCCCTGCTTTTGATGACGTCACAGCTCCTTGTTTGTAATTAAACATGTCAAGGAGGCAACTTTCTGCTCAGTCTGTTTGGGAGGATCTCTTGTTCCCACATAACGTGGTGATGAATTATTCATAGATTGACATTTTCCCCCTTTTTCAATAGTGTGTTGTTTCTGGTGGGAGGTGATCTCACAGTTTACAATAGAGGAGTTCAAGTCAAATTGAAGAGCAGTGCATGCTTGAAATTTGAAAATACTTGGGTGGCATTTTTTAATACAGCGGAGTTTTACTCGGTCTGTATGTTCCCAGCTTTCTAAACAAGCTGCTCCTCAGACTGAAATGCTGACTGCAGCTTTTTTTTTTACCTTAGCATTGCTCCTTACTGTGTTCAAAACACTGTTATTATGTCTGGCCTTCATAAGACTGCTTGCTGGCTGAATTTATCAGCCACATATTGTGTGACGTCTTGTTGATGTATGTGTCAATGTAAAAAGAAAGCTGCAGTTCATAGCCTACATTTTTATAGACCTAGATGAAATTTTCTGGTTATTTAAATACAGTGAGTTTATTGTTCACTTGTTAAATATCCTGCCTTAGTACAAGTCTAATGAAGAAACATGAGGTATCCTTGCCGAAAGTGTTATATAAGGTATAAGTGGTGACTGATTTCTTTTTTTTTTTTTCATCTCTTAAGTGTAGATACTAGATTTAGCTTCAAACATTTAGTACGAGTCAGGCTCTGATGGTGACCTCAAATGACACTGTTAGGGCAATAAGTTCATCTCTATTCCCCATGATCAGTTAGTCAGTACTACAGCTTACCATTGTATTTATGTGTGTGTGGGAAGTAGCCTGTTTTCTCTCCCTTGTCCGTCTGACTTTCTTTTTAAACGGAGGAATGAGCCAGAAAGAAGTAGGAGGTAAATAGAGACAGCGGGGGTAAAGGCCAGAGAGGGCAATGTCCCTCTCTTCTTCTGCGACTCTTCCTCCTTCTCTCCGAGGCATTCTCCCTCTACCTGCAGCAGGAGGGGGAGGAGGAGCAAGAAGTATTTGATAGGTGTGCAGGCTGTTGAAACCACACCTCTGCGTATGTCCTTCCTCAAGGGTGTGAGCCCTGGAGGTGTGTTTGACACAGAGAGAGAGAGAGAGAGAGAGAGAGAGAGAGAGAACGAGAGTGGCACTATACTTCATCTTTTTATTTGGATCGAGCACTGACACACATTTCCTTTGGAGTGTTGCTGTGGACTGAGCATTCACAGCAGACAAGGGGTAGGCAGGAAGGAAGGGAGGGAGAGAGGCTAAGGGGAGATGAACTCTCTGAGGCTGAAAGAGTTGTCAAACTCAGACTTGTACAGACGAAGACAGGAGAGACCAGACAGCTATGGAAGCCAGGCAGGGGACAGCTTCAGGTGAGTCTACCTCTGAGAAACTTTTAACCCTCTGTGAAATGACCGACGAGACTGCATTTGAGAAATGTTGATTCAGCTCAGTGATGGGTGTTTTTTGTGCTGGTGTTTAACTCACATTATGTTATGTTGTGTTGCCAATATTCTGACCACCACCTGTTAGTAAGTCCTTTAAAATTTGTACCAAACAATGTACACTTTAACTAGAACTGAACTAACTAGAAAAAGTCTTAAATGGCTCCAGATAGAAAACTATGGTGCTACAAGGAACCACAAGGACAACGAAATTAACAATAACATACATACCGTGCTTGTAAAACTTTTTTTATTTTACCTGTCACAATTTCCAGTATCCCTATTTGCTGTCTGAGAAGCTATGATTGTTTTTTATTGGGTCGTTTTTAAAATGCTGTATGTAAATGCTTCTCATTACCTTTACAATCAGCTGACGACCCAAAAGTCACCCAAACAGTTTCTCTTCTGCTCATTGCACGATAACTTTCCTGTGTCACACTTCTGTGTTTGGCGGCTAATATATGATTTACTCCCCGTTTTCAATGTCCTTATTTCCCCGAAAAGTTTTCCTCTTAATGTTATAGGTTTTTCTATTAGGTTCTGTGAGCTATTAAAGTGGGCTTAACCTTTTGCTTTTAATGTTTTTAATGTGGTATTCTGTGGTCTGTTGGGTTGGTTTTGTTATTAGCTGGAGCTGATTGACACCAATGAATCAGAGAGGGTTTGTTTGTGTTGCTACAGAAACACTATCATTACAAAGAACTTGAGAACTTGAGAAAAGGTCCTTTTCTGTGTGTCTTGTATTGACAAAGACAGATAAGGTGAGATGTGGTGGAGTGTTTGATCAGTAAATACTGCGGCTGATAGCTGAATTCCTCCAAGTTGTGTGACCAGCAGCGATAGACAACGTACAACATGTGCAGTCTTTTGCAATATTGGTTTCACAATACAGTAACATCTGCTGATGTTTTTAATGTCTTTATGTGTGTGTGTGTGTGTGTGTGTGTGTTTGTGTGTGTGTGTGTGTGTGTGTGTGTGTGTGTGATCCTGATGTGATTAGTGGAATGTAGTCATGTCAGGAATGTAAAAAGAGGGAGCTCTCGCTGTAAAGGTGTCCCCAGTCAAATCACAAATGCTTCATTTCTTGCCATATAGCCTCCCTCCTTCTGATGCAATGCAAAAATAATCTGGTGTCAGATGGGTTCTTTCACATTGTTTTCACACTGCAAAGTCTATCCTAAGCGCAATATTTTCACTAAGTATCATTTGATAAAAGTTAAACTTGTGGAGAGGTGATAATATCCGTCTCTGCAGGGTCTCTGCGTTGAGCAAGCGTAGCACAAGACTCAGAAATGTACAGCTTGTCCACACCAAACCATCATTTCAAATGTCTTTCCACAGTGCGTTGCAGCAGTGAATGGCACAACTGCGTGAAACCACAGTAGAAACAGAAACAAAGCATGAGAAAGGGGGACAAAACAGTAACACATAAAAAAAATTATATTTTAGCTTTCATAAAAATGTGCTTGTAGCAAAGCAAAATCCCATCCTGCTGTGGAACTTTTTCTGATTTGAACACGATGACATTCACACGAATATTCTTCGCAATTTGAACCCAAAGATTGATGGTAATATCCCAGATGCCAAGTTGGCACCTGTTTATTCCAGTGAACTTGCTTGTCTGGTGTGCACACTGAAAAAAGTTTCTAGCTTCCAGGTTTACTTACGTGGCATACGGCCCACTGAATATGCACAGTAGTGTTTCTCCCACTGGCCCCACCCATGAGTATGAGCTTGGCTCATAGACTTTACATTGTGATGATGTCACAAATTTTTAAAAAACTTTTGTTGAGGAAAGTTTTACAAATACAAAACCTCCATTGATCAAAAAATCACAATAGAAAGTGTCATAATTGACCCTGTTTGCATTCAGAGGTGTGCTGTCAACAGTTTTACAGATGTCTGCTTTATAATGGTGATCAATGGGGAAGATGCTTTTTAGGATGCAGGGGGCTCTTTCGCTGTAATACCACAAGTGGCCACTGGGAAAAATGGGACGCAAGGCTAAGTGGTGTTCCTGGGGGCCCGTCTAAACCACAGCATGGTAACGTCACAAATCAAACCACCTAAAGGTCTATATAAAATGCAGTAGTGACTACGTTATTAAAGCCATTAAAACTAGCAGGAAATGTATGCCAGGAGCCATATACAGGCCAATGCCATACCTAATTTTGTAATTTAAAAAGTGTTTAGGTCCCTAAAAATATTATTCACAATTGTGCAGCCCTAACATGGTAAGAAGGTTTAATTAATGCTGCCGTAGACTGTGCATAACAATGGACGACACGTCTCCACTTCCTCCCACTGTTTAAAACTGAAGTGTACTTAGACATTTTATTTTGGCCCGTGTCCAACCTGCTAGCATTAGAGGACGGGGTTTATGACCTATACTACAGCCAATCAACAGGGGGTGATAAATATGTTTTGGCTTCACTTTTGGAAAGCTGTCATGCCGTCCATCTTCATATACAGTCTGTGGTGCTTACTGTGAGAACAGTTGTGGTATGAAATGAATACAGAACTATGTCCACAAAGCATCTGCTTTCTTTCATTCTGGCAAACTTTGATATTACAGTATTAAGTGGCACCATTAGAAATTAGATTAAAATGTTACATCATCCTCTGGGCTGTATGTGTTCCATCCTGTCCTGTAGTTAAGTGGAACTGACCCTTGATAGTGCAAGTCAAAGTGGGCGTTGGGAACAAAAAGTGCAAAACAAAGGAAATGTTAGTCATGAAATATGTTTGCCCAGTCATTTAATCAGTGTTTGACACTGAGGGTTAAGTGTGTGTATGTGTGTGTGTGTGTGTGTGTGTGTGTGTGTGTGTGTGTGTGTGTGTGTGTGTGTGTGCGCGCAAACTTGTTATGAAAAATGGTTTTGCCCAAGCAGTCCTCGTGTCTCTGTTGCCATGGTTGCTGTTGACACAGTGGGTGAGGGGGAGTGAGGTTGTGTGAGCAGGGTGTGTTTGATTTGTTTCTTTGGCCTGAATCTCCTTGTCTCGTACCGGCTGAGAGCCACAGTTGTTGCTTGGGTCCAGAAATTTTAGGAGTAGTCTACAGACACAGACACATTCAGCCAACCTTTACACAAATACCGAAACAAAAATGTTCTGTAATATAAATGTATTTTAGCTGGAGGGTTGTGTGCTTTAATTAAAAGTTATGACAAAGCATTTATCAAAATTATATTTTATTCATATTTGTCAGAATTGTGGCCACAGTATGAACACTGGGACTCTTAAATTGGCTTACTTAAGAGCAATGTGAAGTTATGCACTCTCTTCAGATAACTTTGTGGTTTCTCTTTCTGACTTGTGTATGTATTACAGCCTAATCCTTCCTTATTAAATAGACACAGTCAAAATGTGTATAAAGAAAAGTAGTTGAGGTTTAAGTGAGAAACCAATAATTCAACAAGCTAATTGGACAAATCCAAATTAAACACCAACCAAGCACCAAATGCAAACAAATACTTCCAGGTTCATGGAGTAAATGGAGGTTCATCCACAGTACAGGACTACTGTTACTGTGCCAAGCACATCAAGCAGTGATATAGTCTACAAGGCTTACACTGGAAACAAACCCTTGTCCGAGGGGTTGTGGCATCACTGTTTTAGACACACACTATATAAAATGTCCATAGTTTGTTTTGTTTATAGTTTATTGTTTCATATATTTAAAATTCAAGGCTACAAAGGTCCTGTGCCTTTTATACCCCAGTGTCTTTTTGTTTTGTTTGTCTTTGCAGATGGAAAATGTAAGACAAATGCTTGTCAGTGTGGTTTTGAGTTAAATGTTTCTGTCTGTGGGAGCCAAGCCCACATAGCTGTTGAGAATCACTGCACTAGATTATTTACACAAATCCGTCTCTGTTTGAAAATGAATGGCTTTACCTCCATGATAGCTACAGAGGTCAGTCCATTGGAACAGTAGCCTGTATTTCCTACTACATTTTCCAAGTGACCTGACCTGTGACCTCAACAGTGACCTTTAGTGACCCAATAAGGAAGCCTGAAAATCCTATCCTGCAGCGGGAATAAACCAGAGACATTTTGTCAACTGCTGACAGGTGCTGTGGCCATTTTTAAGCTCAGGTTGACATTCATATCAGCGCTCACATTCTCTCTCTCCTCTCACTCCCTGTCTCTCTTTCTATGCCTGTGTCTCAGTGGAAACTCAAAAACAGTTAACAACAGTGTAATATTACAAATGCATAGACATACATACATTTTAAATGAAAAAAAAACCCTCATTAAGTGAAGTAGTGAATAAAAAGGCAGAGTGTGATCTGTAAGGAGATGAACCATATTTTTTTGTGTTGGTTGACATGCAATGACATAACCTGCTGCATCTATGGCGCTGACACTATTTTCTACAAGTAGATGGTGCATTTAATCTGGTCAGGGGGTGTATCAAAATCTTGCAGCAGACAATGTTGCTCTGTCTCCACCTGTCTCTGAGGACAGAGCTGACACAGCCTGTCTTCTCTAAGTAGCCAGGTCTGCCTGTGTCTGCCAGTCTGTATGTCCAGGCTGTGATCACTGAGTCTGTACATAATCAGTATCTTTCTCAGTTTCTCATTTCTCACAGCGGTCAGATAGTTTGCCTTCGTGCACTGCCTGTTTAGGGCCAAATAGCATTGAAGTTAGGTTTGGGTTTTAGATGTCCAATAGTTGGTGTAGTTTCTTTTTCTTAAGCTATAATTTGATTTGGCTGGACTGTGTGAGGGTTGTCCTGAGGCCTTGTGCTGTTAGAGGTGAGCCTCAGGACCAGCTGCCTGAGAGGACTCCTCTCTATGTTCTCTTTTTTATCTCTCTTTCTCTGTCTCTCTCTTGATAAGGCATTAATACCTTTCTTTTAGCTAAAATATCTGTTCAATCATTTATCATGATTTTTGTGTGGTCTTATCCATTGACCTGACTGAACACTGTCGTGTGTCAGTGATGACCAAGAATCAGCTAGGGTGAAGTCACCTGGCTAAATGCTAATGATACCAAGTGAGTCTCACAAAAATCAAGTCCTCTCTGACAAGAGAGCTTGAACTCGGATTCAGCCATTTTATTTTTATTGTTTTATTTTGTTATTTTAGTCATACAAATGTGTTTTTGTTTTTATTCTTGTACTATTTAAAGTGATAATCCACTTTCTTTGTACTGTGGTTGGTGGTTGGCACTGTGGTCAGCGAGGGTTGAGTATGTGAGTATGTCCAGCACTAGCATAACAATACTGCCGAGTGGAAACTACAAACTGTCACGAAGGAATTTACTGTTTAAGCAAATGCAAGAGCATGTTTTGTCTTCTTGTCTATTTCATTAGAAGGAGCTTTCCGTGTTATGCAACTTTGATTTATTGCCCTGTCTATTTGTTTGTGTGTGTGTATCCCAGAGCGAGAGAGAAAGGAAAGATTCTGATTTACTTTTTTGTTCTATCCCTGTGGAAAATTGTTGTCTAATCCCTTGTCAGCTGTGGTAATTGGAAGTTGGTCAGAAAGAACAGTGTGTTGCAGTGCTATTTTTACCATCAGTCTAATTAATTTGACTCTAATTCTATTTGCTCTAAAATGAATTTAATGCTACTGATGTTCAGTGCTGAAGTTTGATTTAACTCAAATCAGATGTTAATAATTTTAGGTTACCCTGTACACCAGAGAGCTGATAAACTCCCTAGCTCACATTTTTAGGTGGAACACCCTGTGGCATGGCAATGTCTCTAATCTGGAGGAAAGATTACGTGTGCTTCCTGTTCAGCACCCACCCTCTGTCCATTGTACCGCAGTCAATCAACACTGGTTCCCAGTGGATGAGATTCCCAGCAGAGCCCCAGCTCAGGACAGGAGACATTTCTGCAGTCATTGTTCTGTTTTAGAAAGGCTCTTGTAGCTATAGATGGTGCCTGGTGTGATGTTTGGCTCATTATGTCATTCATTTCAGAGCCCCGACAAAAATGCTTATATGATGCATGTAGAAAAGATGATGCATTTAAGAAACAAATCAAATCACTCCCAGTTTAAAATGCTGGATTTAAACTTTCAAATGTGAATTGATGGCTTTGGATGATTTGAGGTCTGGCAGCCTCTTTCAGAGGAGGTAGAGTTGGCCCCAACTATGTATACAAACTCTCTCTCACACACAGACACTGAACAGCAGCTGCCAGCACCTAGTTTGGAGTTGAGGCTTCACTAACTGTCTATTTGTAGAATTATGGAGTCATGTAGAAGACTGTTATACTGAAGGACTGAGACATGTTTCAGCTGGAAACACACACACACACAGATCTAGAACATTGTGTTTTGGCTCTTTATAGACTTATGTGTTTATTGTGCATCCCTTAGTTTCGCAGGATTTACACAGCAGTTTCTTCCAGTGGAGCATTGGACATGTTTGTCTCGCTGGAGAGTATTTCCAGATCTGGCTTGATGTTGTTTTGATGGTTTGGGAAGTGGTCATTAATTTGAGATGCCAGTTGAGTGTAACCACATAAAGAGCTATCATTTACCCAGAGGAGACACGGATTTGTGGGTTTAAAGGAATGCCTATCGTCCAAAATGGGGTTTCAGAGGACCATTAACATATTTTATAATTGTAGTTGTAGATAGCCTCAGATATATGCTTTGAGTCATTCTGTTGGCTCACTTGGTGTAGACGCATGTTTCCATTATATCCTGTTTTAATCCTGTCAGGAAAAAATAAGCAGTTCATAAACAATGACATCACGTGGTTTACCAGTGGTGGGGTAAGATATATTTGGAATTGGTGAACGTGAAAAGTGCGGTAAGACCGAACCAACCAAGGGAAGCATGCATGCAGTTGAAATTAGTAGTGTGAAAAGTCTGCATTAAATCAGTTTAGATGGCCCGAACAGCGTAGCATCTGTCTGTTAAACTACAAATATGTAATTCACCAGATCACACTGCATCACATCAGGAGGTTGATTAGACAATAACTGGGCCAGTTTCAGCCCTTGTATGTTGATTTCCTCCCTCAGTGTGTTTATACATCAACTGAAATAAACAGTGATGCGTTATCTGTTCTGTCATATTGGTATCATAACCACTTAAGCTTCTCCACTTTCTCATGCGACATTCCCACTTTGCACAATACTTGGAGTTAGAGCCACGTTGTTATTTCTCCCAGAAAGCCGAGAGTTCCAGCTGTTTAACACACACACACACACAGACTGAAAGCACGGGTAGATATTAGTCATAGACTGTAGATATCAGGGATGCAAAACCTTAAAAAAAACACAGCTCAGGCTTGGGTGTGTGATGGCACAGTGACCTCTGTCTGGGCTGGCGTCAGGGTGGGCTCTTTAGTGTCAGTAACCTGCCCAAGAATAGACAGTGAGTGTGACAGGAGGGGGGTGAGTGTGTGAGAGAGAAAAAAAGAGCAAGAGTTGATGTGGGAATGAGGGAAAGAGGGAGTGTGTGTGTGTGTGTGTGTGTGTGTGTGTGTGAGGGAGAGAGGGAGAGTACTCCCAGCGCAGCCTGATCAGTGTTTCGGTCTCCTTCTTGCGATGTGGATTACAGCTCCCACTGCTTACTGGATTGCCATTCCCATTACTGGAAACTTGCTTTGAACAAGCACAGAGGATTTTTTTTTTTTATTAGAATTCAGCTTTTTGACAACAGTAACTTTAATTTAGGTGTTAAGTGGACTTCAGCACTTAATTCGTACTGTTGTACATGAGCATGGAGATAAACGGTCGTGTCCTGCCGCCATCAATACCTGAGGATGGAGAGGCCCCGGACCATGTTCTTCATGGGGAGATGAACGGTTACCACCACAGGCTGCAGGGCGGTGACGGGGGAGAGGCTGAGGTGCCGGTGTCCAAGTCCCAGAGACGAAAGAGCGATGTCAAAGTCTACAAGGAGTTTTGTGATTTTTATGCTCGCTTGTGAGTACATAGTTGGGAGGACAAGGGTTAAAGCACTGTAGGCAGTTGTTGACGAAAATAAAGGTTTGCCCAGATGATGACACTCACCTTTGAAGGAAACTAAAGCTGCTTATCCACCAAAAAGTACAGCGTTATTTTGGCTTTAGTATGATAGTTGTTAGGCTGTTTCATTCTCAGGGACACACCTCTACTCTCAGTTGTCATTGTAGTAACCGTAGTATCTCTGAGCAAGTATCACGGAGCAGTGACTGGGACAGTTGTGGTTGTGACTGTGTGATGGTACCGTCACAGATTAAGAATTGTACACATTGGTAAGTGGCATGCCAATTAAAGTGATAGCAGGAAAAATGGCATGAGGTAATGGATGTGCTTGCTAAGAAATTTGGTGTGCTCATACACTGACATGGTGTTAGTGCGTACGCTCTGAGCTTACTGCAGTGTTACAGAATGTGAAGAATTCAAATGTAACCGGCGTTACCGGCAAGTTTGACTCACTTAAGCTGCCCTAGGTGCCATGTTTGCGCAGGAATAGCTCTGAGCGCTGCCGGACGGGAGCACACAGGACGGGAGCACACAGGAAGGGCTATTTTTGTGCCAAGTTGTTATGCAAAGTAGAATATGCCAACTGGCATCCCAAGTATGTGTGCATGAGGGGCAGGAAGGCTAAATATACGTACTATATTTCTGACTGATCTGGCGTCAACGTAGGCTGAAGGAAAACACGGGCGCAGGGTCACCCACAGGTTTGTGACGGGACATTTTGGAGCCTGGAGTTGTCTTTCACAGTGTTAAAGACTGACAAATCAAATTTTGTTTGGTGTTAGGTCTCAGCAGATGAGATGATATGGAGACATCAGTCCCTATGTGTGGTACTTGAACATTTCTCCCTGTGTTTACACAAACTGGATTCTGGCTTTTACTTCTGAGTTAAAGAAAACGAAAATGTATTGTACTGTTGGAGTCTGAAATCAAAACAGTACACAGTAACAACTTAAGACTTTATAGTGAAAAGACACCGACAGAGCTGTGAATATTCAGACAGCTGTCAGCAATATCTAGGTCCCCGTCTTTTTCCATAACATTGTCATAGGAGTTTAAAATAATGATGGATTATTTTACAGCACATATAGTGTTCACAGATGTGTACAGAGTGCTGACAACAGAGGAGAAAGTAGAGGAGCTGCAATAGAAAGCAAAGTGAAGACACGTGGGGACCAGAGGAGGGAGGGTGGAGGGAACAGAAGGTATTCATAACACAAGTGATAGTCTGCATCCTTTCCCTTTGCTGACAACCAGAACCAGCCTCCATTTATAGTCACAGGTCAACACGGTGGGGTTAACAGGGTAGAGGGAGAATCATATGGATTTTCTATCCTTCGAACCTACTTTTGTCTGTCTGTCTGTCTGGTTACAATACCTGATTTTTGCCAGAGACTTTTGCTGCAAACTGATATTCAATTTTAATATTATACTTGTTAAAACCTGTGTGGTAGACATCACCCAAACCCTGAAAAGTCAAAAGTAGAGATCCAGGAGTAAATTTGTACCTGAATGAAATTCAGTCAGCTAATCCTAAAAGTACCATGAAGTTAACTGTTGGGGAACCTGGATGGTGCAGGGGGACAAAGCCCTTGGCCAGTGCAGTCCAATCCAGGGTCAGTGCTTGGCAGATTTTGGCTCGACAAATGTGGAACACAATTAGCTGTGGAAAGGAAGTTAGTGAGGGATGGTATCTGTCTTGTAACACTTATGATTCCCTCAGTCTAACTGGTCTGTCTACACTGGGTTACTTTAAATCTGCTCTTTTAGTGGGTGCCAAAGCAATAAGGACTGTGAACCTGGCCTTTGCAAGAAAACCTAGTTTATTTTATACTTATAGGCTTGTCTCTCACTCACGCAGGGTGCTACAGGCAGATAGGAGGGTGGAAATGCCTAAGGGATGTGTCACTTCCTCCCTAAAATCCTTTGGATAGGGCAGGGCTATGTGTGTGTGTGTGATATCAGGCCAGACAGGGTACATCTAGAACAATATGTATTTGATAAATTTCTGAGGAGTGGACCCAGATGGAAGCCGTGGTTATCCCTACATCTTGTTTCAATGTAGTCAGTGCTTTAAACAGGGTATGCCGGTAAACCTTTTTGTAGTGCCAATACTGTGAGACATCGGATAGAACTGAGATGTGCATTGTTAAAATAATGAGCAGTTTAGAGTAACCACCACCCCCACCCCCACCCCCAAAATAAGAAGTGATGAGCAGTGTGTCTTGGATTTTTTGGAATTCTTGGTTATTTCCAAATTGATGTAACTAAGTTAATATGAACAGATGGTGTGTGTGTGTGTGTGTGTGTGTGTGTGTGTGTGTGTGCGTGCGTGCGTGCGTGCGTGCGTGCGTGCGTGCGTGTGTGTGTGTTGCCTGGATACACTTTGGTATTCTGACCTTTAAAACAAAGCAGAGTAGCCAGGATGGTCCCACCATTCTCTCTTCCTTTTTCCTTCTCTCTTTCAACACCTATGTGTGCAACATGTCCTCATTTACTTCCAGTTTGATTCAGTAAGCAGTGCTGTTTTGTGCGCATCAGCATTGGTACTTTTGCTGTTGATTAATTAGTATGTTTCCGTTTTTTAAAGATTTCTTTTGGCATTTTGAATTTATTAGATAGGGATGTACATGGGTTGCATGTTCTGCCAGGCTCTACTGGGCGTCCCCAGTATGTTGCAGTTTCAAACACTGGCTGCTTATGCTTGGTCCAGAACATTTTCATTATATTGTTTTTTATCCTTACTATGAAAGGATCAACATGGATTTAGGTTCAGCCTAAGCATAAATCTGTAATAGAAGTAGGGTTGGACGATTTAATATACCATAAGATGATAGAGGCGTATCCAGAATGGTCCAAATGGAAGATTACCTCAGTCAGATACATACTGGTCCAATCAGTCAGCTGTGAGCAGCATTATTGATAGCACGACTTCCTTTCTATCAAATTCCCAAACCTTGTCAACAACTATAAAAACTAGGTGTTGTAAATTTAAACCGACATACCATTGCATGGCACATTTTTCTATGTATTTATTCTGTTTCCAGGATAGTGTAGGTTTCCATATTAGAAATAACCATGTTTTCCAGTTATACAATCAGAAGTGAACACCAGTTACCAGCGAGTTGTCCAGGGTTGAAGGGTTCTTGTTGTGTAAGTGAAAGACATAAATGAGAGTAATTGTTACAAGTGTCAGATGTTTTTTTTTATTACTACCCTCCAGCATAAGTGAAGTTAAAGGACTTTTTTCAACGTCTGTGTGACTAACTAACACGTAATCATGAGCAGAAAACTTAGCATAAATGAAAACCTTTTTATGAAGCCCTCTGGCATGTTTTTTAGGTGTGACCACATTTGAGTTGCAGGTTCTGGCACCAGTGCCTCCAATATAAAAAAAAAATAATTAGCCTGGGGCCCTGCCCCGTTGATCTATTAGTCATGTTTCACAGAGAGGCAGTAAAACAATTCTGATTGTTTAATGAAAGGGCAGGATTGGCTTTATATGACATACTAACTCTACGTCTCACCAGGTTTTTCCTTAAAACTGTAATCTGAGGTTGTCAGATTAGTGTTTGTTACATGGTACTGATCCATGCCACGCATACATCACTTACAGATACCCTCCTGACACAGTGCAGATTAATGAGCAATAATTCCAGCTTGTCTCTCAAAAGGCAACATGTATGGTTCCCACCTCAGCGATCTCCACACCCTGATAAGCAGAGCCAAAATAAACCTAGAACCAAGATATTGTGTGTGTGTGTGTGTGTTGTGTGTGTGTGTGTGTGTGTGTGTGCATGGACTGATAAGCTCTTACATCACATTTTCCTCACTCTCCTCTCCGCTTTCCGTGTGTTGAGTACATCTTCCAGCTGATTTTATGACAGAAGAAACAAGCGATAGATGTTAAAATATTAGTGTAATTGTGTCCTGACATGACCTTGGTTAATGCCTTGAAGTTGACCTGAGGTTTTACAAGTTGAATCAATGTTTCCATAAACCCGGGTACAGTAAATGTCATTATCTGCTCTGTGTTGTATTGGTTGCAGTGAGGCTGTGTTTGGTTAATATTGCACTCCCTGCTTCTCCTTATCATATTCATTGTCAACTTTGATGGTGATTTTTTTTTCCCCCCTTCTCAGCAACATGGCCAATGCTCTGGCCAATGCCATGTGTGAGCGCTGCAAGAGTGGTTTTGCCCCGGCTGAGAAGATAGTGAACAGCAATGGGGAACTTTACCATGAGCAGTGCTTCGTGTGCGCCCAGTGTTTCCAACAGTTCCCAGAGGGACTCTTCTATGAGGTAACACTCATCAATGTCTTTTCAGTGTGATGTTCATTATCTAATAAAAGCTGCAGTAACTGACAGGTTTAAATACCCCTGGAGGGCAGTGGGTTACAATAAACATGAGTATCGCCAATTGTTTGGACTTTTTTAAGCCTTTTTGGATCAATTTAAAATGTATTGAAATTGGTCGAGACATGCTTCAAACACTCACTGCATGCCCTGCAGTTCAATACACAGTTAACATTAAAGCATGTTAGTGCAGGTCAATGGGTTCAGTTGCTGTCTGGATTTATTGCCTGAGAAGTCGCCCTGAGAAGATATATCTTACCATGGTTACACTTGTCTTTTCAGCTCAAAATACATTTCAAATGGCTGTGTTGGGTCAATGAACTGGCTTTTTCTTTCCAGACAGTTAGGTCACTGTTTAGTGCAAGGCTGTTGTTAGTGCACATTCCTTAGACAAAGAAACACGGTCCTGTTGAGGTAAATAAAAACGACTGAGCACAACCTTTAAGAAACAGTTCACCTCAAAACCAAAAATATATATTTTTCCTCTCACATTTTTTACAGTCTAGATTGTTTTTTTGTATGAGTTGCTGACTGTTGGAGATATTGCTGTAGATATTGATGTCTGCCTTCTCTCAGATATAATTGAACTAGATGGCACTCAGCTTTGATTTGACATTTAAAAAAACTCAATAGCAATGCCTCTTTCCAAAAATCATGACCCAGTTACTCAAGATAATCCACAGACCTTGTTGTGAGCAGTTTCATGTCGGAACTATTTTATCTCTGCTGAACTACACCCGCCAACTGTATCGCTGTGCAGAGTATATTATTGATTTTGGGTGAACTGTCCCTTTACTGCAGCATTCAATCATTAGAAGCCCGTTCCAGTAAGCTGTTTCTCTACCAGCCTTGATGCAAGGCCAGATGTTTCTCCGGCAGGCCCCAAAGATCCTTATGCTGCCCTGTGCTGTCAGTTTATCAAAGAGAAGGTGTCTCTAATGTTCCAGTCAATATGAACATCAAAGCCAACAGTACTGCATTAACCTCTGCTCCCTGTAAATAATTCTTCCTGTTGCCATAAATAAACAGCAGTCAGGTGAATATTACCCCTCCCTCTGTGCTGAGCAGTAGTAGCCCGCTGATTTATGAGCAGAAGTTTTAAGTAGGATCATACTGGTTTTGGCTTAGTAGAATGGAAGTGGAAGTGGAAAAAATAAAATAAACTCCACAACAAATAGCTATTTACAGCCATTTTCACTGTGAAGAAATTCCACAAGGATGGTTTTTGATATTTGATATTCTTGATTATTAAGCAGTGCTTTTGTACATCAAATGTGAAGCTATGTTGCACTCTCTGTCTGTAATACCACAGTGTTTATTATTCATCACAGTATATAGCCATGCTTGCACAGAGTAGTAGATTTGCAGACTTGCAGACTTGACTTAGGACATGTGAATTAGATTTCTAAACCCACATTAGAATTTTGTGTCACACATTTACAGCAACAGAAAGATAAGATATAGATCAACCACATCTTGCCAAATAATGCCATGGAGGTCATCCATTTCTCAAGTTTTTACTCTTTTGACAGATTTGATTTGCTACTCCAAAATGCCCTATGCCAAGTAATCAAGAAGCAGCTCTCTAAGACCCAATCAAAAACAATCACAACTTCTCAAATTTGCCTAAACACAGTCTAGGGGGCTCATTAAAATCATGATTTTACAGTATATTGTTATTGTTATTCTTTTATTTTCATTTACAACTGTGTGCTTTAATTGATTGCATGAAATTGTTTGTAATCTGTTGACAGTTTGAGGGCAGGAAGTACTGTGAGCATGACTTCCAGATGCTGTTTGCTCCCTGCTGCCACCAGTGTGGTAAGTACAGGAACTGCAGTAACAGAGAGTAAATACCATCCATTCTTTTTGTTTAACAGTTCGGGTCATATGGAGCTTGGGCTTGAAGTGGATGTCCTTTAAACAGTAAATATCCATGACCAAATTCCCTTGTAATCTTCTGTTCTTTTTTAAGGCGAGTTCATCATTGGCCGTGTGATCAAGGCTATGAACAACAGTTGGCATCCAGACTGTTTCTGTTGTGATATCTGCCAGGCTGTGCTTGCTGACGTTGGATTTGTGAAGAACGCTGGAAGGTCAGTTCCTCTACAACCAGTGGTTCACAAAGGTTGACCTGCGCCTTAAAAAACTGTCCTTTGTTAGTCTTCTTCTCTGATGGTGGTGAGGGAGAAAGTATAGTAGCTGTACAGACAGTTTTGAAATGGACAGTCCAACATGGACTGAAATGTCCGCACTTTCCTGCATTTTTTAACTGTTGACGTCTGGTTTGTCCTCTCGCTTTATCCAAAGCCTTTTTCGTAGCAGGCTTTTCTGCCTCCGACTTTCTTTTCTCAGCCTGTTTAGCAGGGCGAGCCGTTACAAGTAACACTGGAAGTGGTACTTTTGGCTGCATTTTCTCTGCCATTGTTCAGCAAACTCCTGCTAACTTGGTATTTCTGCTGAGGAGTGTGCTGAATATTTCCAGCAATGGTGACACATGATGAGTGCACGCAGGGAGGAGGGAGGGAGGGACGGAGGGGGGCTCATGCAGGACGAGACATGAAGGCATCTGATTGGTTCTTTCCATTCGCACCGAATGGCAGGGATTGGTCAAAGTTTTTACAGGCCTGCAGCTGCCACAGAGGTCGATTTTTTTCATTCCTTTTTCTGAACACATTATGTATTGACCACTGTCAGGATGAAAGGGCCATTTCACCCAGTATAATAACAAGTGTTTCTGAACAGGATTACCAACCAGAACTTTAATGTCTAATGCAAAGCAGAATGCAGTTTTATCTGGTACTGATGTCTCTACAACTTCTATAAGCCCATGTCAAGCATTGTCACAACCTTCTTTTCCTTGACCTCCTTTTTGTTATCCTGCGTCTTTGTTTTGTTTTTGTCAAGAGAAACTAAATCATGTTTAAATTTTAAAAGGATGAGAGGACGGGCTCACATTTTTTCCTGTGGTTTTTGTAATTCTTCCTCTCGTTCCTTATGCGAAACCCACTAAGTTCAGCTGAAGGCAATATGAGGCTTCAGCAGTTTGTGCTAGACAAATCAAGTGGCCATCCTCCCGTGTTACAATTTTTTAAGTACCCAAAGTCTCTTGATACCACAAAGAGGGAACTTTGCACTAATAGACAAAGTATGGAGGATCCAAATGGAGGAATGATTACAATGGCCAGTAACTCAAAAACTCTTTTTTCATACAGGCATGTGAGTACTGGGATAAGACAAATTTGAACCCTTCCTTTAAGTTTTGATGAGTGAATCCAGTTCTCTAGGCTCTGAAGACCAGGGCTTGCTGTTCAAGACAAATAGCATTCAGTGATATGGCTGTGCAAGCCAAAGGATTCATAAAGAAGATGTAAGTGGAGATACATAAATTGTATCCCCACATACATAAGGATACATTTCTTTTAATTTATTTTGAACATACAGTAGTTAAACACTGAACATTTTCCCAAAAGGTAACATGATGGGGAAAAAAAAGTGTGTTTGTATGTGGAGTGTTTATTGTTTCACCTTGGCCATATTTAAGCATTTAAAGCACCCAAACATTTACCACCCCATTGATAGGCACATCTGGGTGATGTATGTTAGCATGTCTGGTGCTTTTTATTCACATAACCTACTACAGTGGAGCGAAGGTGACACACCCTCCTTGTCTTATACGCAACTCTCTTTCTGTTGCTGTCTTAGCTGACTGGGAACCCTCAAGTGGGTCTTCCAGCTCTGGTGTGTCATTTGTGCTCACCATAGTGTGAGTGACTCGCAAGAACTGAACCACTTGTTATGCTAACGTAAGCATATGTACCGTAACTGTGTACAGATAAAAGTTTCAGGACAGAATTCTTTCTTGTGAAGTCTTGTTCCACATTACGTGCATCAATCTACGTACATCGATTCTGCGTGCACCAAACCATGACCCTCATATTATGACGGTTTGGTACGAATACACAAACTAATACAGCCCTTGAACACAAGGTCATAGATACTTTACTGATCTGTCTATGGAGATCAGTGAAGTGTCCTTTTTAGTGCCATTTTCTACTCTCATCTGTTCCCCTCTCTCCCATCAGGCACCTGTGTCGTCCATGTCACAACAGAGAGAAAGCTCGAGGCCTCGGCAAGTACATCTGTCAGAAGTGTCACGCCATTATTGAAGAGCAGCCTCTCCTGTTCAAGAATGACCCGTACCACCCTGATCACTTCAACTGCAACAACTGCGGGTAAACATACACACACCCAAACACACAAACCTGTCCAGCTGTGTCAGTCTCATAAATCATTCACTGTATATAGGCAGTGGGAGGACTTGATCGTGCTGCAGTAGATGGTGTGAGCAAGCTGCATCAGATTGTGAAAACATTTAAGACTTACAGATAGAGGTCTTCTAACAGGGATCATGCTTCATTTGTTATGCTGTTATGATGCTGCCAGGTTTATGCACTTTTTAATGCTACGATCCAGTTTGTTGAATATACTGAGATGAGACAGATAAACCATGAATATCACGACCAAAGACTGCTCTCTAGTGGACAAACTTTGTAATTGCAGTTGTATTTATGTAATACAAAGTGTGTCATACTGGTGCTGTGGCCTGACTGAAAATATATATTATATATATATATATCTTATGAAAACAACCTGTGTGTGTGTGTGTGTGTGTGTGTGTGTGTGTGTGTTATATTTGTGTATGAGACTGTGTTAACATGCTGTTTTGTGTCACCTGATCGAAAGCAGAGCTGATACTTGTGTTGTTACCTTTTTTTCTCTGCAGTAAGGAGCTGACGGCTGATGCCAGGGAGCTGAAGGGGGAGCTCTACTGTCTGCCCTGCCATGACAAGATGGGCGTTCCTATCTGTGGGGCCTGTAGGAGACCCATCGAGGGCCGTGTGGTTAATGCCATGGGCAAGCAGTGGCACGTGGAGGTATGATGTTAAACTTTTCAAAACAACCCCAGTTACCTGACGCTCAGGAGACACTGGATTTACCCTCTCATTTAGGAATGTGAAATTGTGAATATATTTGTTTGGTATTGGCTGTTTTTAAAGTGTCTATGTCTTGTTTGAAATGATTATTACTCTGTTTTCTGCATCTGTAAACAGAAGTCTCTCAGGTTCCCAACATTTACAATGACTTTCCTGCTGAAATGCAATTTACTTGTACATTTACTTGATTCATTCCAATGACTTCTCTGTAACACGTGCTATATGTGTAACTCATTCTTTTCCCAGCTTTATCTCCACAGCTCTGCTCAGTTTGCTCCATCTCCAAGCCGTATACTTCATGCCTCCATTAACTGTCTGTCTCTGTTAAATTCTGTCTGGCATCATTCCACCACGTATCTGCGTATTTTCTTCTGTCTATTCACATTTTATGGCCATTTTCCTGTCTTCCACATGTAGCATCATGTGTGCTCTGTGTGTGAGCGCCCATTTCAGGGCCACCCGTTCTATGAGCGAGGTGGTCGCGCCTATTGTGAGAGACACTTTGACATGGTGAGGGGATTAAGGATTGGCCTGATGTGTCCAGAGCATGATCTACAAGCCAGATTGAAATTAACTTTTGTCTTGATGCCAGATCACGTTTTCAACCCAGTTACCTCCTAATTCGACATTTAAATTGCACTATATTTTAAAATATCATATGGAACATATCTACACATAGGCTGCATGAGATAAAAAGAAAGTCCAACTTTGATTTTCTTTTTTTAAAATATTGCTTAACACTTTTATTCACTAAAAAAAGGCATTAAGTTTGAG
Organism: Epinephelus cyanopodus; assembly: GCA_026686955.1. Classification (NCBI taxonomy): domain Eukaryota; kingdom Metazoa; phylum Chordata; class Actinopteri; order Perciformes; family Serranidae; genus Epinephelus; species Epinephelus cyanopodus. Next base: position 15,358,517 of record CM048927.1, on the reverse strand, counting down.
TAATGTCATGATCCAAGAGGTAAAATTCATATACGCACATAGCAGTGAAAATTTGGGATTTAATGGATTGAATAGATTCTCTGAAGAGTGTTACAGTCAGATGATAGCTAATGTTCGAAATTACGGGTGAAATTTGTTCTTTATTTTAGGTATTAAAAATGTAAAATTTAACAAACACTGAATATTGTCAAAAAATGAAAGACTAGCAAAACCATCCGTCAAAATCAGCTTTTTTTGGCTTTTAAAAATCCATATTAATGTAAGCCTACTCTGTAATACACATCTAAGGTGTCCTCCTGCACAGACACGTGAAGGATCATCAGTCAGTTGCGTAAAGGCGTATTCCCCCTTAGTTTCTGTCACACCCTACCATTAATTCCTCACATATCTGTTTGGAGGATTAATACACCCTCTAGAGCTCACTGTCCTGTCCACCTTCTCGACTCTCTGCGTCCTGCTTTGGACGCAGTAACAGGACATCTGGACTGAACTGATCTGGTTGTGGTCTGACCTGATAATGACTAAGCCAGACTGTGCTGCTTCCTGTAACGTGGTCTGAATGTGATAAAGTACTGACTGACAGCTGTGCTAACCATGTGTGCTTGGTGTGGGGTTTGTTTGCAGCATTTTGTGTGTGCTAAGTGTGAGAAACCCTTCCTGGGACACCGTCACTACGAACGCAAGGGCCTGGCCTACTGTGAAACACACTATAACCAGGTAACACTCAGCTGTTATGTTGAACACACAGATAGAAATTAAAAAACACTGTGCTATGTTTTGGCAGTTTATTTTTTTAAAGTCCTTATAACAAGCTCAGTAGGAAGTGATGATGGGTTGATTGATGGGGGTGGTGGTCATGTTGTAAAGTCCGACACATCTAAAATTAGGAAGTTGCAGCAACGCGTTTGCATTCCAACTTCTAATCAGAGATGTAAGTTTTTCAGTCAGTAATATTGCACATGACTCCGACATTTTGATCAATTTCAGTTAAAAACAACATAAATAATCTTATCTTTTTGGGTGAGCCACATACAGAAATTGTACTGTTATACGTGAGGATTTCTGGGTGCGACATTTAATTTGTTCCCAATGTAGTTTTTCTTGTTTCTGAACATTTTTAGAACATTTCTAGACACACACAATCATACACTAAGTATCAACAACATGACATGACATGATTCCTGAAAATCTTTAAACTAGTTACAGTTGGCACCACTGGACTTAAAGGTGACCTATTATGCTCTACCTTATTGTCTGACATATATATAATGTTACAATGTCACATGTTCATATGAAAATGAGGCCGGAGTTTCAGATAATGATGTAAATGTATGTAATCACTGTGAGCAAATACCTCAGGTTTCCTACAGTTTTATTACTCTGTTTCCAATGCTTTTTCTAATTTGGGTAGAAGCTAACGTTAGCTTGTGATGAAGTTTATTACTGCAAATGTTTACATCACAAACACCTAGTGTGTCTCAGATCACGTACTTCTGCTAGTATACTTCTATGTAGTATACTGTGTGTACTATGTACTCATTGGCGTAGTGCGCAAATTTGACAGGGTAGTGTTGTCTCAAACCAAACACTGCCATTGTGGACTCACCAGCATTAGCATTTGCGTTATCGTTCGCGGTACCATATCATTACAGACTGCTAAATTAACCTAATAAACATACTGTTGGCTTATATCCAACAACAGTATAGTGGAACACATGTATTTGTACGATGCAGCGATTTTCACAGTCGCACAGTACTCGGCCGCTATTTTCAGTTTGTAAAGTGGTCCCTCCCTTTCCGCTACGTAGCCAAGATGGTGACCATTGAGGGCGAGAAGTGTCCATAGTTCCACACTCAATTTCTTGACTGTTTTGAATGCACCATCCGGGTACTCATTTTTCCATACTTCTCAGTGAACGCACTTACAGAAGTACGCAAATTGAGACACAGCAACTGCTACATGTAGCTACATGCTAACGTCAAGGAAACATATAATATTGGTTTCCGACATTGCTAATTTCACCCTGGTTCCAGGATATCTTCCTGCTGGAAGTCGATTGATTTTTCATGATAGACAGTGCCGCTATATTTCCTGATAGTCATTCAACCACCTGCAATGATGTGCAGAGATACCGAGAGCACAGATGTGGAAGATAGGCTGAGCAAATAGAGCAGAGCAGTGCACTAAAATGGAGCGAACCGGACAGAGGGTGGTGAACACAGGTTTTCCAGCGCAGACAGTAAGAGGAAAATATTGTGGGGTTTTTAAGGTTATTTTATATTAGCATTTCTGCTTTATTTTCAGAGAGAGAGAGAGAGAGAGAGAGAGAGAGAGAGAGAGAGAGAGAGAGAGAGAGCAGGGAGATAGAGGGGATGACATGCAGCAAAGGGCCTGGCCTGACTCAGATCTCCAGTTTTACAAAGTTTATAAAATGCCTCTGTAGCCTGCTTGTTTGCATGTTTTTCGAACACAGCATGTTATATGAGGCATTATAAAGTCTGTCAGTGCTGCAGTGTGTTGCGGAATTTTATTACTTATAAGATGTGTCACCGTGTTGCTCACTGTCTGTTCCTCTCCCTTCATCACACACAGCTGTTTGGAGATGTTGCTACCATTGCAATCGTGTCATTGAAGGAGATGGTGAGAAAACTTCTTTCGATATAAACAAAACTTTATGGTGGAGTGATAATATGTCTCTGATTGTGCTGTTCATTGCCTTTTACTTTCTACTTCTCTTTATATGTCACTGACTGTATTTTGATTCTGTGTGGATTTCTTGCCTTTTAGACATGAGATTTTAAATTTCAGACTAACCCAGACCCTTTTAGCTCCAGTCATATGATGGTGATGTTGAGCAGTGTCTCATGTGACAGTGTTTCTTCTGTTTTTGTCAGTGGTGTCTGCCCTGAACAAGGCCTGGTGTGTCAACTGTTTTGCCTGCTCTACCTGTAACACCAAGCTCACCCTCAAGTAAGTAATACACCAGTCTGAGAGACAGTAATACCATCACTGGAGTGAGATCAATCCACACAAGTTTTTGTACTCATGTGGTATTTGTTTTATTTTCTAAAAACTGTCCGAAATTGGCCGAGCTCACTCTGCTTGTCATTTTTCTCTTTCTCCCTGCATCTGGGACTGTTTGCTGCTGTTAACTGTCTGTTTTTCAATTATGTTCACTCCTGAATTTTTCACCTCTCTCTTATAACACAGTTTCTCTGTGGACTTGTTTCTCTACCTCTCCTTCCTTTCATCATCCCTCTTCTTTGTCCCCATGTGTGCTTCTCCTGTTCCACATTTCCTTCCCTTGCCCTCTGCAATTTTATTTTCCTCCTTGAACTTTGTCTTTTTCCTTTTCACCCTTCTTCTTCACTCTGTTCTTGCCTCCTCAATGTCTTTCTCCCCCTTCCTCTTCTCTCCCCCCTCTTTCACACCCATCTCCATCTCTCCCTTCTCCCTGCTCTGTCAGGGAAAAGTTTGTGGAGGTGGATCTGAAGCCAGTGTGTAAGCACTGCTATGAACGCCTGCCGGACAACATGAAACGCCGGCTGGCCAAGCGTGAACGCGACTCAAAAGACAAGAAGAAGAAATTACTGATACCCATGTGTCTGTGATCCTCTTTTTCTCCTTTCTCCTCACTTCCACTGCTCTTCCTTTGGTCAGTTTCCATCTTTCTTTCTGTTTCCTTTTCTTTTGCTTTTTCATTGTCATCAAGTTTCAAACATACTCAAAGCCACTTTTATTCCTCACTGTTATAGTTAATTCCTCTGGTTTTCAAGCCAAATTATGAAAGCAGACTTTAGTAGGTGAATATGCACAGACTGAAAGTATTTGAGTGACCTAACACAGGAAATGTGTCGGTACATAACCAGCTTTCAGCCAGAACCACTAGTCAGGATTAAGGCTGGTAACCTCCGCTATGCAAACAGGCAAATCAGATCAGTCACATGGTGAAGGGAATGCGTTGTTTCCTGGGTCTCCCGGTCCGTCTGGGCGTAAAGGGTAAAGCCTTAATCGCTTCCGGCAGCTTTCTGGCCCCAGCTGTGGAAGTGCTGAGGTCCCTCTGGGTTTAACACGTGCCCTGGTCCTGCCAGTGATTATCTGCTTTGGGAGCAAATGTCGCCCAGGACAGCTGGGGGTGTGGGCGGGGGAGGTTAGAAAGCTTGCCAGTGTTAGTGGAATTAAGGCATTTAATACAGAATATAAGCATTAATGGAGCAAATTTTTCCTCTGCCAAGGCTTCACAATTCCCGAAATGTGTTATTTCATTAATAAAAACGTTTAGAAATTTGTAATCTACATGTAGATCTACACTAGTAAAGATATAGAAAGTATTGGGATACATGATTGTCATCAAGAGGTGTATTAGCTCGTGAAAAGTTAAAAATAAAAGTTCAAAAATCCCTGTGCTGTCAAGATTAGAAATCCTTACAAAAATTTATCAGATGTGCACATGCGTCCAGGTCTGCACATACATTGATATTTAAATTTGAAATACTGAAATTTGCTAACAAGTTTGAGGTTTGACATCCTGGTAGCACAGTAATTAAAATGCATAGCATAAAAGAACAATGGTCATGATTTGATTCTGGCAGGGGACCTGTTGCACGTCATCCATCCCTTTTCCTCTTTCCTCTCTTGTCCGTCTACCATCTGCACTCAATAATAGCTAAAAGGCCAAAAAAAGGGAATTATCTAAAAAATTCTCAGGAATTTTACAATGAACAAAAGCATACGTAATTAGAAAAGATTTTGCCCTACAATATGTGTTTTTTTACACATAGTGTAGGGCAAAATCTTTCAACAAAAGTTCTGTTCCGATCAGTCAGGGATGAATATAATAAAAATAAATATAACAAAAGTAAAAAGAGTCACTTTTGACCACAGTTTGTTTCGTTTTTTCCCCCCCATTGTACATCAGCATTTCAGGTCATGTGCTGCTGCAGAAGTGTTTTGTAAGGATATGAAATGTATACCTGTCACCTCTAGGGTGAATCTAATTTCCTTAAGTATTTTTCATGCTCGCAGACATAGCATTGACATAGATATGTGCATGCTTGCAGTGACGAATATCGAAGATCCAGACTCATAACTGTGGCTGTAACTGTTTTCCTCCCCAGGAACAAGTTTGTGGAGTTTGACATGAAACCAGTGTGCAAGAAGTGCTACGAGAAGTTCCCCCTGGAGCTGAAGAAGAGACTGAAGAAGCTGTCTGAGACTGTGGCCCGGAAGTGAACGCACAGCGGAGCAGCTGGAGGGAGGGAGAAATAGATGAAAGGTGGCGATGCAAGTCTCACTTCCAGAGTTGACAATCATATAAGACAGGATTTGTGTTTTTTATATAATTATTTTCAAACTTAGGTCGGTTATTTCAGCGAACACACCTCTTTATGTCCTTTTAGTTACAGAGGATCATTTCACGAGCCTGAAACTGACAGATGGGCCAACACACAGATTGTTGGTCAGTCAGTCAGTAGGTTTATCATCAACCTGTAAAGTGCCTTTGGCTCAAATACTGCGCTCTATATGTCTCACATGCTTGCCTTATTTCACCCTATGTATTAAACCTAAACACAGATGATGATGACGATCCTGTATTTCAAAATGACATATGAGCTTTAAGCAAACACGGGAACGTGTGAATATTAAAAATGCGTGTTGACAGACTGTTCAGCTGCTTGCCAACTTGTCTCACGACACCAAGCCACGTGTCCTCTGTTTGACTCATGTTACTGATACTTGAGCATAATAATGGAGTAAACCCAAAGAGAGCAAAATACAGTTTTATTGAATGTGTATATAGTATCTCCAATATGTCATGTCAATATGTCATGTTTTTCACCAATATGTATTACTTTATATGTTATTAATGTGTATTTTCTTTAATATTATACAATATAAGTTTGTGTTTAGCTCTATAAAGTTAGAACTTCTTTTTGCATCCACAGTTACTGTAGCCTCCTTAATGCTACACTGATGGACACAACCATCAACTGCAGTATGTTGGATTGCCTTCTTATGTGCTATGCAAACAATCTCTATGTAAACTGGAATTTACAATACAAAACCAGTTTATTAGGGTCACTTGTACAATCTCATACCCAATACAACAGCCCTGAAATAAATCCCAAGTTTATACTGTTAAGTTTTTGTGTTATCTACTCGTTTAAATACATGAGGGCGGCAGGATAACTCAGTCCAATTCAACACCATAACCACAGCTTTAGAAATTACTACAGAGATTAGGCAACATCTCTGACACGCTGTAAACAAACACTGAGCATAATAAGCTTCACAGTAACAGGATTTATTGCATGGCAACTGGTGACCGTGTGTGTCTTGCAGCATGATGGCTTGTGGTGTGTGCAGAGACCGGATGTGGGAGTAATGTTGGATGTTAGAGAACATGTGTTACTGCTGTTTGTAATCCAGAGAAAGTGATCCTCTTAGAGAGGTGTACCGACTTCCTCGGGGCTCAGACCCTCTTAGGAAAGAAAGCCAAGTGTTGCGAATAGGAAAGAATAGTTTCACTTGCGCAGTATTTTATCACATATCTTTCACATAGTAGTTTAGTAGAAAAACACATTCCACTATTTATGGAGATACAAAGCCTGTGTTTCTAGGAATTTCACTACCTGCGCCACAACATCTCTCACTTGTCATGTAGAAGAAGAACTATTCACTGAACTTCTGAACTCTCCTAAAAATAGTCCAGTGGAAAGTTTTCTGATATGTTACTACCTGGGTGACTCCACACAGACAGACACTGCGCCTATACTGTATTTTATCTTTGCAATGCTTGTCAAGAGAAAATATTTATTATGTAAACACACCAAAGTGCATGTTCCAGACATTACTATTTTTCATTATATCCAAAGCAATTCTGTCAGTTCACCTGAATAAACACGTATTTCAATACTACCAGTGTCCATGTAGTGATGTTATTGATGTGCAATTTCTCACCTCTCTCAGAGTGTAACATGCCAGATTTTGGATTCACAGGTCATGTAGGCTCTCGTGGTTAAATACACATATTCACAATTATAGCGAGTATTTTTTTGTTATGTTTTCTAAATATTTTTGGCAGCTTTGATTAGATTATTCTACACCGAAGGTAACATTTGGCTTACTTGAGTTAAAGTATCATTCCATGGATTAGGCCTTAACAGTCATTAAATAGTCTTAAATTTTTATTTGTTTGCCACACACAATTTTATTTAATTTAAGTAATCCATCTTTAAATTTATTTTTGTCAAAATGAGTCAGTGATGGTACAAACCTAATATTGTCTTTTTACTTTATACTTGTACTTAACAATTGGCTGAACTTAGTTTAACCTAACTCAATTTGCTAAAAATATTCCTACATAAAACCTACATCTATACAGGACCACATATGTACTTCTTACTTTTTTTTGCCTTTATACTTACCTGCAATGCTTGTATAAGACAGTCAAGATTTTTCTTTTTATTTAATTTGGACATAAAATATAGAAAAACATACTTATTACTTTGAATAAATAATAGACAGAAAATATCTCAAATATAAGGGGAAAAAAATATACACATTTTTCCAAGATAGATTTTTCCAATAGAATAAGTTTACAACAAGACAGCGCCAACACACAAAATTCATTCTGTGCTATATGTAACAGTGCTATATGCTATGAAAGTTCAATGTCAGCAGGTCTTTTTTATGATTAAGTTCAGTCACACTTGTTATGACAAATGAATACTGATGTTTTAAAAGCATTCATGATACTTGTAATTTAAGTTGTTACTCTGTTGTTAAAATGGCATTACATTTGGTGAAAAGTGCATAATCACTTATTTAGGACTTGAAACGACCTTTGACTGAACTTGACTCAAGACTTGAGTGTTAAGACTTGAGACTTACTTGTGACTTGCAAAACAATGACTTGTCCCACCTATGTCATCAAATAACTGTTTTAAACATTGCAGCTATTACTGGATTTGAATCTTTTCTTTTTGTTAGGCCTATTTATTACTTTATTTTAATAAAAAAAACATGTATCTTCACAAAATAATACCAATTACGGTTTTCTTTGTGTTTTATTGGTGTTATGTAAAATAATATATTGTTGTATTGTTGGAGACGATTTGAAATACACTATGACACCTAATGCATAGAGTGTGTGGTCCAGACAGATGGTTCACCCCAGCGAGCCCACCTCTGCTTCAAAATAATGTGCGTCAGCGTGCGTCAAACGGACTTCTTGCTTCTCATTGGTTGAGGAGCCCGATTCAAGCGTGCGCACGTCCCACGTGACCCTCTGCCATTTGACGGTAATGAGACTGCGCAACATCATCATGGGGAGTTAACGTTACGGAGTGACAGTCGAGCTGATACTAATGTCCGTTTTTATATTTTGTGAATTCTCGGTATCCTATGCGCCATAGTGAGTCGTGTTGAAAGTATTTGTTTTTGGGAGTCATGCGGCGGAGTAAGGCTGAAGTGGACCGTTACGTTTCCTCAGTACAGACTTCATCTCCCTCACTCAAAGAGGTAAGTTGAGCCCCGGCGGCTAGTCAATGTTAGCATGTTGCTGCCATCATGTCAGTCCAGCATGTGCCAGCCAGCCGGTATGAGGAAACAACCACGGTCAAATAAGCACGTGTTGTAGTGTTAATTAAACTCAAGTTTAATCAGTTAGCTTGAGGTGTGTGTTCAGTGTAGCCTCTGTTAACTACCCCAGGCTAGCGGCGTCAGCTAGCCGGCATGATGACGCCCGTTCGTGTCCACCCCTCCGTACTCAGAAAATGCGCGGCATGGAGCTACTACAGCAACGCTAGCCAAACGACCGTGCTAGTTAGCCACCACTCACTCAGCTACTTTGACTACTTGTACAGCTAGTAGTAGCTTCACATCTTTAACAACATGCCTTCAATTCACTGTAACCGGAATACTCGCCGTTCACTCGTGTAAAGTAACTACACTCAATCTTATTCAGGAAACTTCTATCATGTAGCTTAATTAGCAACTAGATAATCTGTAAACAGTTCGTGTTACCGCCACAGGTACTATGCTGCTGCGACGCTAACTTAACGCTAAGTTGCGCTGAGCACTTTGTGAAACCTTTACCCTACTGAAAGGAAGAAGGGCACCAATAACCTTGTAGATGTAGTTAAGGTTATTTAACATTGTGGGCATGGAGGCATTAAATCACACTAAATTACAAGAATGACTAAGTTAAGTCTATCAATCACAGTATTTCCACTGTGGTCCTTGGTGTAAAGATAGCAAAGATGCATTAGTTCAGGTAGCAGGGCGATATACTACCATCACACTAAATATTTACATTGTTATCAATGAACTCACATCATCTAAACACCAAGAAACTAAATGATATATAATTAAATGATTGTCAAAATGTCAACTCAAAGTTTATAACACAAGTTTATGACAAATGGCTGTACAAACAAGAATTTCCGTTTTATATATTAAGTTAGATATCATAAATCACAATTTGCCTTAGAGGACTTTACAACATATGACAATCCTCTGACTTGGACCCTCATAGTGAAAAAGACCTCCACAAAAAAACTCTTAAAAACCCTACTTAAATAGAACAAAATGAGCAACTAAGGAGGGGTCCCTCTTCCGGGACAGACTGATGTGCAGTAGATGTTGCATGTATAAACATCTGCTTTTAAGGTTGTTGCTTATTATTTGAATATGCAAAGCTAAGTTATTCCAGTTCCTAGCACCACACAATCTAAAGGAACAAGCACTCATTTATCAAATCTCATCAAACAACATCAGCTCTTGTCTAGTAGACCAGAAGGTCAGCAGTACATCAAAGTGGAGTGAAAAAGTAAAAAGAAATAAAAGTGGAGATAATCCTAAAACTATGTTGCCTCATATGATGTTCACTTTTACCACATCAGGATTAAAGGGTCATTTGCATCTGGGGTAATACCTCCCTGTAAGATATCTTGTGAATTAACTTTTAACTCTAAATGTGGTTATCCTTGTGCCTGCTAGCTAACATGACAAGCAAGATAAATATGATTTGAATATTCAAAACATTGTTGGTTCACTGATCTTAAATGTTTTCTTTCCACAGAAGCCAGTCAAAGGATTTTTATTTGCTAAACTGTACTTTGAAGCAAAGGAATATGAACTTGCAAAAAGGTAAGCACACAAGGTTCCCCGTTGTTGAGCACATGTGTTACTGCTTCTCAAGAGGTCTCCATTACACTGATGGTAATTTTGCCTTCTCCATGCTCTCCCTAGACATGTATCAGAGTATCTCAAAGTCCAGGAGAGGGATCCAAAAGCACACAAATTCCTTGGACAGCTCTTTGAGAGAGAGGGTGACATCAACAAGGCGGTAGGATGTTACAAGGTAACACGGGGATAAATGTGCAAAACAAAGCTTTTCTTTCTAGAAGAGTGCATGGTGTAGTGTGTGAAATCACAGCTCTCTTCCAGGTGTATTAAATAGAGGGTGATCTAAGTCTGTCACAAACTGTGCATGCATTTGATATTATTTATTGCAGGGTTGGTGATTCAAATTCTTGCTCATCCTATTCACATGTGGACGTGTCATTGAACTTAAAATTGCTCCAGATGGCCATGCCAGTCTGTCATTGTGTGAATGGGAGTTGTTCAGGTTGAAAAGTGCTATGTATGTAAGTACAGTCCATTAATGGTGGTCAGGTCAGGATAGGGATACCCAGTAATTAAGGCCAAGACTTAATTATGGTTTCCCCACACTTAAATTGTCTACATTTATTACCACTGACATACAGTGCAATCTATAATTATTTATACACATTATTGTTGTTCTGTTTCACAACACATTGAATTTAGGATGAAAGAAAGAGCCACCACTAAGCTTTAGAATAAGAAATAACTAGAAACACTGTCATGAAATGTTAAATTAATTCGCAAAGTTTCACCAATTCAGATGGGATTAATTAAAAAAGGGATCAATCTAAGTGAGCGCATTTAACAAGCCACATGTTTAACGATGCTTCTCATTAACTGTGATCATTCTGGAGAGGATTTTGTCAAATGCAAAATTATACCAGGTGGTTCCTAATAGTCAGCTCATTCCCCATCCTATTAGCCACACATTTAATGACTTAACGTCGAGGCAGACAGCCCCACAGCCTGGATAGAAATCTGTAGCTTTCATTACAGCTAATCAGGCTGCCTGTATCTGACTCTCCTAACGTCTTCATTTCTGTTGTTTCAGTTTGTCTGGTTATCTCCAGCAGGTTAGCCAAAACCTTTCAGTCCTGACATTACATCCATAGAAAGTACACAGAGCTGAAGAAATACAGTGCTATATGAAGAGATCTATTTGAAAATATGAGGTGTCTGTTTGGAACCAGGCGTAGTTATTGGTAGACTAAACAAACCAGCATTTTGGGCTAGTATTTACCTACATAGGGAGGGGAAATGCACACATTGCTTTGAGTGTCTTTGAATTTACGTAAAGGCAAATTACATGAATATTTTAAAATGCAAATTTAAAACAATGTACATGTGTGTGCTCTCTGTTCCTGCTGACCATTTTCCACAGCAGTAACACAAGGGTTAAGATTTTTTTTCTTTGATGTCAGTTATGTAAAATGTAAAAGTTGCATACACAAATTTGTTTTGAGATCTAGTAAAAAATCCATTCAGCAGTTAATGCCCATTGTTTATTTTGTTTTCTAAATGGAGATGCACTGAGCTCACTCTGACCTTCAAGAATTGGTGGTCAGCTGTTGAAAATGCACTGATAAGCTTTAATGAGGTGTCAATTTTTATTCTGTTGACAAAAAAAATAGGGAGATAACATTTGGCAGAGCATATGATGCATATGATAGGATTCCTTAAGTACATTTATTTCAACTACTGATTAAATAACATTGGAATTTAGTCAGTTATGTTTAGCCCAAATCACAGATTTTATAGTTATATTGAAGGCTATATAGTCTGCACTAGGGTTGCAGTGATATATCAGGTTTCAAGGTTTACCATGATATAAAAGTTGACAGTTCTCATACTGTGTACATTTGCTTAACTACGATATTGTAAAAAACGAACAAAAAAATGCAGCTGGATGTTGAATCTCTCTTTTTTTGTAGTTATTTTCTAAGGGTAGGCTTTTTACACATTCTTCTATTAACAAAATGGTTTCAAGTTTCAGTTATAGTAATAAAATGTTTGTTCAATCAGCAATAATCTTTCCGCTTTCATTCCTTTTAAGGGTCATTCTGATCGATCATAATATAAGTTCTGTAAAATTGTAAAACCGTGAAACTACGCTATTTTCTGAGACGGTTATGCCGTGAAAACATCATACCCTTGCAACCCCAGTCTGCACAATGTAAGCAACCTGCTTGCCTTAAGGCCCAGACACACCAGACCAACTTAAGAGAACTTGTGGCAGTGATAGCCGCCTGTTGTGTCGCCTCATGTCACCTGTGTCCCAGCCAAAAAGTTGCATATGAACATGCTGCAAAGACTACAGCTGATGGCACAAACAGCATGCATCTTCTGTGCCTGTGTGAGAGGAAATACTTTTTACTTTTTACTTCAGTGGACGGGAGTAGTCTGTATTTCTCCGGAAGACCAGAACCAGAAGACTGTCATCATGCTAGTTAGCACATTAACAACACAATCCAATGCTGAAAGAACAAAGCATATTTACCGTACGTGAGTGAACAATAACACAAATCACCTCTAAACGTTTCTGCTAAAAGGCTCAATGGCTAATGACAAATACTTTTACCTTTATATAACAGGTTTGTTTTAGTCTCACTCCCTATTGACTTCAGCTGTTTGTTTACTTTCCTCACTTCTGGTTTTCTTTTGTGCTGAGCTCAACTGACAATTTGAGAGATTTCCTTTACCGACTGGCTCTGCCGTTGCGTATACCAATTCAGTATGCTGAATCAGCTGAAAAAAAGCCAACGGGCTGAAGAGGGGCAACGGTGCACGACACACCGCACTGACAAGGGCGACAGACACTCACAGACGGCCCAACATTGAGCGACAGCCAACTGTTGACTTGGTGTGTCAGGGCCTTTAAACTCTTGACTCATCCTGTTTATTCAATAACCTCATTTGGCTTCTCTGTGGACTGATAAAGGGGGACATCCTACTGGCCTTTCTTTCCTTCTTATTTCATGTTTTGGATGTTGTTTTTTGAAAGAGTATTGTCCTTTGTATAGATAACATGTCAGCAGGGTTTTTCAAAAACTGACAGTATTTCTACACCTGTGTGTGTTTACATAGCGGTCAGTGGACTTGAACCCAGCCCAGAGGGACCTGGTGCTGAAGGTGGCTGAGTTACTGGTCAGTAAGCAGGAATGTGACAGCAGAGCAGAGTTTTGGGTGGAGAAAGCTGCAAAGCTGCTGCCAGGAAGTCCTGCAGTCTTCAACCTGAAGGTGAGGCACCTTTCCTTCTAACTTTCATGATAGTTTTTTTTATTAGTCATGTAACATCGATACTTCCAGGAGGATGGTGCATATTAAGTTGAAAGGATGCCACACTGACTATCTTTGGTTAATCTGTGCTTTATGCAGGAGCGTTTGTTGAGTCGCCAGGGCCAGCCAGGTTGGAACCGGTTGTTTGACCTCCTTCAGGCAGAGCTGGCAGCGAGGCCAACAGATGCCCACGTGAACGTGAAGCTGGTTCAGCTGTTTTGTCAGGACGGACGGCTGGATGAAGCTGTAAAGCATTGCCTGGCTGCTGAGAAAAGGGGCTTGCTGAGCCACAGCCTGGACTGGTACACAGTGGTGGTGCGCACACTGCAGGTCAGCATGCAGGGGTAGTGGAGCACTGTGTTAATGTTGTCATTATACCAGGATTTTAAACTTAAATGTAATACTAGTATAACAAAAATTTATGCTCAATGCCGACACAAAGAGAAAAAAGTTTCAGGCACACAATGTAGGATAATTTTTTTTCTCATTTTTTTAAACACACACACAGTTCTGATACACAAAAAGTCTGTGAACACGTTGCCTCTAGTCATGTGGTGGATTCATTGCTGGAGAGAATGCTGTAACAGCCACAGGCTGAGGACCAGTCGATTTTCTTCCCTGTTGTTTCACTTGTGAAGCTTTCAGATGAAAATCTGTTTGTGGATTTTTTTTTTTGTTTGTTTGTTGAACAAGTATTGATACTTTTGACAGCCTTATACAGCATACTTGACATATGTGCACATTTTAAGCATATGTGGGACTTGTTAAATCTAACCTGTATAACTTCAGAATAATACAAAGAGTGGTTGACTTTTGTTGCAGGAGTATCTAGCTCAGCCCAGTGTCTCCAGTAATGAGAAGATGTGTCGGCGTCTCCAGAGAGAGCTGCTGTTGGCCCACTGCAGCCTACTGAGAATCACACTGTCTGAGAGCAGCATGCAGCCCTGCCGTGATGCACTCGTAGGGTAGGTCATGTCAAGGTTGAACGGTGTTCGCATATACTGTAGACGAGCTGTATCCATGAAATCAGATCTAACTCCAAAGTTGACTTTATTCTCAATTCTGAATTTGGGAGTAAAACAAATCAGGAAGACTTTAAATTGAGACGGATAATTTTATGAAACATAATTTAGTGGCTTAGATTTTTAGATGTGTTTTACCACCTTCCATTTGTTTCTATTTATTCCACTGAAGCATCTAAACAACTACAGGAAACAGCTGTTCATGCGATTGTGTTTGTGTGTGTATTGCAGTTTTGACCAAGCTATGCAGACACTGAGCAGCATCGCTGGCCGCCACACAGATGATCTTTGTGAGGTGTTTGTGGAGATGAGAGGTCACCTCTACCTGCACGCTGCTACACTGCTGTTGAAGCTGGCTCAGGAACGCCAGCAAAGCTGGAGAGCCGTCATTGACCTGGCTGCACTGTGCTACCTGCTGGCATACCAGGTACTGACACACCTACCTGCTGATTACCTGTCAGGAATGAGGATCGCTCATTACCGGAGCGTTTAACAAATGCTCAAACATGTAAATCTTTTGTTTCATGCTGATCCTCTTTAAGATGGTGAAGCAGTAAAGTGTTACTATTGTGATTGTTTTGTCTGTTATTTTTCATTTTATTCATTTAATTTGATTTGATATAAATACAGCCATATATTTTAAAAAATATGCTAATATAATAGATTTTCTAACTTTGTTTATTTTAAAGAGAAGAAACAGGTTGAACAAGTCTTCTTAAACAGCCGGTGTCTCAAAAGTGGGAAGTGTCATATGATCAGGCTCTCTTTTACGTAACAAATTACTTCTTACTTGACTTGTCAAGTCCTTTACCCTTTACTCTTTGCATTGCTATCAACGCACTCATGACTGAGCCATGCTGTGGCCTGAAGATAGATGATAAAAGCTGAACTTAAAGTTATGCACTCTTTTCTTAGAGTTTCCTTTAACAGACTTAATGTTAGAGCCAAGACCAGAAACTTTGAATACAGTTTATTTTGTTTGTTCTTCCACCAGGTCCCCAGACCAAAGCCTAAAGTGACCAAAAGAGACCAGGCAGCCCCGCAGCCTCTGGAGCTGCTGGCCAACGACCGACAGAGTCAGGCCGGTCACATGTTGCTAAACCTGAGCACAGATTCATCCACCTTGATCAGAGAGGTCTGTCCGTGTGTTCTGACTCAGTTTAGATTAAGCCCTTTTAAGATGGAATAAAAAGCACTGATGTAATGAATTAAGTGGATTAATTTAAGTTTGCATGTGGTGAATATAACTTCCATAGGTGCATACCACTCTGTCTCAACAGCGACACATGCACTACTGCTGTGTCTTTTTACTCAAACACTAACATTAACAATTTCTGCGTCACAAGACAGAGCACTAATAAACTGAATTTGTATTTTTAGAAACAGCCATGATTTTATGTTTTCTCTGTGCAGGTGGTGGAGGCGTTTGGAAACCCTCGTGGACAGGACTCTCTGTTTGAGCTCCTGTTTGGACCACAGGCCTCCACTGGATCTTCCTTCATTGCAAATGATGACATTCGTTCCATTAACACCATGGCTCCAGATCTCTCTCAACTCGCCAAATGGGACGCTGGTACATTTATTTTTTGAAAAGTAATGCACAACAAGGGTGGGTTGTACTGAGGTGCTGATAGCTAGCAGTAGACTTGAAAGTAGGACACAAGTGTCACACATTCTGGTTCCATACTCATTCCTCTGCTATTCAGATGACATTTCAGCCCTCAGGCCTTCTTCAAGATCAACAATCATGAATATCAGTGATCTATTGCCTTTGAACGATAGACCAAAAATACAGCACAGTATTGTGTACTCTGGAGAGCTAATAATATAAGTCAATAACAAAGTAGTCCTTCCCACCAAAATATTTTTCTGCATACAAACAAACAGTTTTGACATTTTAAGTACTCCCACACAGTGATAACTTTGATGCCTCCCCTTTAGGCTCCATCCTGCTGCATGCTGGTGACTTGCAACATCTAAGCTGGTTGGGGCTACAGTGGACCCTTCAGGCCCAAAGGCCGGCCCTGCGGGACTGGCTGCAGCAGCTCTTTCCTAGACTTACTCTGGAAACCTCCAAACTGGACACCAACGCACCGGAGTCCATCTGCCTGCTCGACCTGGAGGTAGGTGGAACTATGTGGGTTGATTTGGTGGGATCACATAACACCAGATGAGGCTTTGCAGGAGAAGTTTACAGATTTTCACTCATCTCCGATATTCAGCACATCCCAAGAGTGTTTCAAAATTCGGAAAGAAGATTTAATAATGCATTTGAAGGCGTGAAATAATAGGAAAATGTATTTTCACCATTAAAATACAGAAGAATGTGTACAGAGTATAATTTGTAATAGATTTGTTATACAGAACTTGTCCATCTCCATTTTTAGTGAGAAGATGAAAGCTATCAAAATAGTAGTTTTAAAATACCTGCAGCAGAATGAAATGTTTACCTAGATCAGTTTTTGGTAATGACCAGAGTTCTTTTGTGGAAAGACTCTATAGTGTGTCTGTATTGTTTGCACTTTTGCATCGTCCCTGAACCTGCTGCTTGCAGATACATTTAGACTAATTTGTGAATTATTTGACACTCATGTGCGTGTGTGTTGAACATTTCTACCCAAAATATAAAACTCTCTGTCTCTCATCTGGTTTACTCCATCCAGGTGTTTTTATATGGTGTGGTGTTCTGTAGCCATTGTCAGCTCCAGGAGACGGCGAAGATCAGCGGCAGCATGAACCAGCAGCAACAACAGCAGCTTTTCGAGCCTCGCTGCCTTCCCCTTCCCCTGCTTCGCCTCTTGACCACTGACAGACAGAGGGAGTGGTGGGACGCCATCTACAGCCTCATTCACAAACAAGCAGCGTGAGTAAAAACTAGGGTTAAAACAAAACATGCAGCATATTGACCAAAACATAAGCTGTTTCAGCCAGTTAGCTTTTTCAGTGTGTGACATATTGGATAAGAGTGGCTGTTTGCAGGATGCAACACATACATATAGATACACTTGAATTAATACAAGGTAGGCTGAAGAGTCGGTTAGATTCTGCTCTTCTCTGCTTTTCCTAATTTGAACCTGTTCCTAGATATTCAGACACACAAGACAGCGTTAGAGTGGGTAATAAAGAATAATTTTGTATTCTTGCTGTAAATGAAGAATTTGAGTGTCTCACATTGTCAGTCCTGTAAAGAATAAAATGGTGAGGATGCCAGTAAGTTGTAATTTGTGGAACATTTGGTTTAAAGTTAGTGTATTTGAGCACTAAATATTAACTACACTTAAAAATGTTGGCATGGCCATCTCTGATAGACCATTGTCAGAGTTATGGATGGAAAAACATTCACTCTATTTTCCCAAAAAGACTCTCCTGTCAATATGCACAGTAAATGTCAACAGTTTTAAATCTCAGGAAAACAATAGAAAGCAAGAGTGAACTCTTTACAATTGACTTGTTGAAAGCAGTATTAAACTAACATTAAACCTCTCTTGTGGAATCATTAGTGCTAAAAGACAGGTGTGGGCACAAACATGACATTTTCACAAGAGCAGTTGGGTGCCTCTTTGTTACTCTTTGTCCTCACTTCATCCCAGGAAATGACATAAACAGGCCAACACAAAGCACTTGAACAGTTTATTGTACATATTTTATGGGCCCTAGTATTCCGTGTTTTTGCTTAATGTCTCTTTGTTGTGTGTCTCCTTGTAGTCCTGGAATGTCAGGCAAACTGCGGATGATTGTGCAGCACGGACTGAGCACTCTGAGGGCTGGAGAGAAACATGGGCTCCAACCAGCACTGGCCATCCACTGGGCACAGTGTCTCAGTCAGACGGTACACAGGCACACACACAGGCACATATACACACTGTTCCCACAAGCTCAGAAAGCAGCCAGCTAGACAAAAGATGGCGATTTTGCAGGAGATTTCCAATTGCTGTAAGGGCCACAATGGATGAGTTAATTGAGTAGTTGGCACCTATTAAATTAATCGCCAACTAATTTACAAATTAAACGAGATGAGTAATTTTTTTAATTTAAAAATATAAAAAGGTCCAAATTCTCTTATTCCTTCTTCTGTAAAAGTGAATATTTTCTGGTGTCTTTACTCCACAAATCGATTAATAGAAGATAGGCAGTACTCACCCATCCTTAGTGATTATGCCTCCAGTCTGATCCCAAACCCATAGCTGGTAGGTATGTGGTTGGTTTACTTGATGTAACAAAGGTGCATATATAACAGATTTTTTTTTTTTTAAAGTGTTATTATTTACATGAGTCTATTGACCAGACTTATTTTAATTGGACTAAGCATGTAGCCCACTTCTCAGAAAATCACAAAACAGATAGTATTTGACTTGAATTCCTCCCATTTGTCCGGGATATCAAAGTCTTCCAGGACACATGGACCGGCACCAAATTTTTTCTACAGGGAACACTTGATGCCAAAGTCAGATCACTCAAAACGGTTAACTGAAATTAACTGAAATCGTAATTGTTAACTAGCCATCAAGTTACAGTACACAAGCTCTTGCTTTGCATTTATACATTGTCAAAGCTACGGCTTAATGCCTTGGCCATCTTAAATTATTGGGTAATGTGCAACAGCATGAAAGCATGACATGTAGAACTGTCACAGCATAAAGGTTAAGTGTTACACAGTGTTGAGATATACAGCTGTATGTGCTGCATGATTACCAGTATAATCACCTTCCTTTCTTTAAAACATTAGTAAGATGGTCAGCTAGAGATGAGTCCACACCAGTTGTGGGTGGCACATGCACACACATAGACATGCAGCACAGCCAGAAAAATAGCACTTGGATAACTCAGCACCTTGCCAGATAACTGCACTGTCACACATGCCTTTCCACCTGCTCCTTTCTGTCACTTAGCCTACAACTGTTAAATATGATCAAGATCTCCAAACAGCCACGTGGTTCTCTGACTGTGTCCACTTGTTTCATGGTAGAATTTGAAGCAACTGAACTACATGTGTCAAAAGTGCATGAAGTGTTTTTCTTACCTTGTTTTACCTTCATTAAGTCAGTGTGACAGGCAAACCTTCTTTCCTAGATGTTTAGCAATCTTTTATGTTTAATAATCCAGGGTGATGGCGTGAACTCGTACTACGACCAGAAGGAGTACATCGGCCGCAGTGTCCACTACTGGAAAGTTGCACTTCCAATGTTGGAGCGGATCAAAAACAGACGCAGCATACCAGAACCACTTGACCCCCTCTTCATACACTTTCCCTCCAAAGATATTCAGGTTAATACTGTCATCTTGTTTTACTTTTACTACAAATTAAATTTTGGACATTCTCAAATCCTTAGGCAACCAAAGATCCTGAGACTTTTGGTTCTGTCTACAGATAACATTTTTTTAACTTCCCTCCTGTAAAGTAATTTTTGTTAGCCTTTATGTTTTTATGAATATGAATGATGTGCTTTATCTTACAGTGTTTACACATTGTGTAGGCAATGGTATTTGACATTTTTCAATCAGTAAATGTTTCTGTAGATAGCTCTTTGGTAGAGTATGGTAGATCCTAGGGTTTGGGGTTTGATTCCCACTTGGGCCACCACAACAAATATATGCACCTATGATACTAGCAGGTGTTAAGACTGAGGACTTTGCTTGGATGCCAGTTCAAAAATGTACCAGGTTGGCTCACTGTTTGTATCTCATGTCCATGTTTCTTTTCAGATTTCTTCTGTAAAGGGCTATGAAGAGGAAGCCAAGATAGCATATGCGACGCTCCTTGACATTGAAGGCAAAACAGAGGAGGCCATCGCTACCTTGGAAACAATCAATAACATGTCATCCATCTGGCATTTGGCACAGGTAAGGCATACACTTCTACACAACATACCAGGGATAAGTTGCTCTTAAATATCTCAAACGGTGGTCCTCAATGTTTTGGGTTTGATAGATGTGCACTGAATATGATTTTTCTTCCCACATTCCAGCCTCTTAAAGCGGGAATGGTGCATTGCCATGATTAACATATTTCTTCTTAAGATCATCTAACACTGTGGGAGATTTGACATAATAAACACACATTTGCCATAGGTCCTGTCAGGTTTTATCAGTTAAGTAATGAAAGACTTAGTTAGTGTAAATTCAGCAGTATTCATTGTTGGTACCACAAAAGCCACTCAGCCGCCTCCGTTCTGCCTGTCAGTATGGTGTTTGATTTTTCACTGCATCTTTAAGTGTTTGCTACCTGAATACAGACATCACCTGAGCGGCTGTCTGGGATTACTCCCTCTCATTAAGTATAGTTTGAGAGAGGGTCTGATCAAACAACATTTAAAGGAGCTGTATATCCATGATTAAGAGTCTGGGGCGGTATTGCCTGTACACAGCTCTCAACATGGAGGTCACTAAGTTGGCTAGCAGCTATCAGTGCTCACTCCATAAGTAGCACCATGGACAGCAACAGTCCTGACAGAGCTTACCCTGTTAAACTGAAGGGGACCAGAAGGTAAGTGCTATGGTTCAGCAATGATGCCATCCCATTATCAGCAGTAGCTGGCATATGAACATAGTGGCAAATAGTTGTTTTCAGCTATATTAGTGCTCTGAATGTTGTAACTGCTCGTTTAAGTGACAGATTCCTCAAAATTCACCTGGATCTGCCAGCCACTATATGATATGTGATTGGTTTTCCCTAATATTGATGTTAGTGATTCTGACATCTTTACATGCATTTGCTATTTGTTTTCTATGCTGTGCTGTGTTTCCATCACAGATCTACCAGCGGCTATCAGAGGAGGCAAGCAACGGGGTTGAGGAAACCCAAGACAGGTGCATCACTTTTCTTAGAAAGTTTAGGACCTACCTGTCAAAGATCTACAATGCGAATGCAGATGATATTGATAGGGTAAGTCCCATTTGCTTGTTCTTGTTAATGTAAACAACTCTATAGCTGTGTACAGGGTTTCTCTAGATCCTTATAAAGTCTTAAAGGCCTTTTATTCATTTATCTCTAAATAAAGTTTAATTTGGTATTAAAATGTCTTAAATCAATTTTTCAAAATTCTTAAAAATGTAAAGCCATGGTAAGTATGATTTTTTTTTTAAATAGTTTTTTTCTGATTTTGTAGCGTAAAATCTAAAAGTAATTGGTTACACTAATTGTTTTTAAAATAATTTACCAAGTGCCTCTCGTATTGATGTAGCACACATCAAGATAGTAGAACCAACAACACTTGTATTTTGTTTTCGGCCGAGATGCTCAGATCAGAGGATGCACTGTCTGTCTGCTAGTTGTCTGTCTGCAAGATTTCATGGCATGGGTGAAACCGATACAAGGCAATGCACTATGCAGAAAGTTTTTCAAACTGCGAGTTAAGGCAGTGGAATCCCGTATGCAGAGTAAAAACACAAAATCGGCAAGAAAAATTGCCATCAAGCGACAAGTACATCGCAGTTCTGTTCCACCCTCGTCCCTGCTACGAGACAAAAAAAAGTCATGTTTTACATTACAGTTACATTACATTGTAATTACATTTGTGCATAATTGATCAGTGATTGATTTCAGTTTACTTTAATTTTGTTTTTGTTTTGTTTTTTTAATTGGTTTCAAATATCATTACAAATGGCATTTAAAAAGTCCTAAAAATTTTAAGTTGCTCTAAGCTTTAGGGACCCTGTTTGTAACAATGTGTTACGTGTGTCCCAGCTTCCTGTCTCCATGGAGGAAGTCGTGGATCTCCTGAATGACGTGAACCAGCAGCTGGGCGAGAGTGGGGAGGCCATGGATGAAGAGGAAGAGAAGGAGGAGGAGATTCGAAGAGGACCAGCCCACTCCAGCCCTGCTCATCCCACAGAAACCTCTGCCTCCATATCCCACATAAAGTTTTCCACTCCCTCTCCTAACAAAAGCATCATCTCTCCTTCAAAACGACACCTGGTAGGTTCAGGTCTTTTTATGCCATCAGTATATTAAGTGTTTGGGTTTTTTTTTTTTTGTTTGTTTGTTTTTTCCACAGAGATATTGATTCACAACACAAATGGTACTTTTTCTAATTTCTTTCTGTGTCGTTAAGATTTCTCCCAAGACACCACCACATTGGGTGGAGGACCAGAAAAGTCTCCTCCAGATGCTGTGTCAGCAAGTTGAAGCCCTCAAGGTCAGGATAAGAAATTAAACCTTTTTTTTTTTTTTTTAATTCCATACAAATTGACACTGTTTTCACTCAGAAGGAATACTTTTGTGAGTGAGAGCAGTGTTAAAGTTAAAAAGAGAAACTCACAGCAGCATGGTATAACTATGTTCTTGTACTGAAATAGATGTGTGTGTTACCATGAATTTATCATAGCAAAAAGGAAAATTTGTTGGAAGCATTTGGGTTGACAGCAGAAAATTAAGTTGGAGCAGATGAGATTTACTTGCATGTGATAAAATGTATTTAGGAAACAGGAAACTGAATAAAGGTTTCTAATAATAGCCTGTTTCAAGTTAAGACCTGGTTCTACCTGCAGATGAGGTATATTTAAAATATCTATTTGAAAACTATAAAACTATTTGACAGTTTACAATAATTAAAGCTTCAGTAGGTAGAAAGCCTGAAAACGGTTGATTTTTGACTCTCATCTGAGTTAGGTTTCGTTCATTTCCGCCCTGAGCCCCTCCTGCCAGACGAGCATGCGAGTATTTTATCCTATTGGTTCTATTTCTCCCTCTCTGGGAGCGGCTCTCCCTCACCGTGCAGCAGCCCTCCCCATCCCTCTCTCGTGGCCCCGCACATACTCCCGAGCCTTGCTCTTCCTCAACGCACAGCAGCCCGCCCCATCCCTCCCTCGCTACCCCGCAGGTAGACCCCTGAGGCTCGGCTCTCCCTCTCCGTGGAAAGCCTTCTGCTCCGCTCCCACGGCCGACCCTTGCGCCCTTTGCCCGGCCCCGGCCCCACCTCACCCTTCCCCTCCCTCCAGGGCTCCGGGGAACCGGGTTCTGCCTTCCTTTTTTTGGGTTTAGCCGTGTAGGCAGTTGTAGCCAATGCTTGAATAGCTATTTTACCTGGTGCACTGTTTGCCATTGCCGCTTGCTCTCCCCTTCTGCCGGCAGCACAAGAACGTGCATATGCAGTAGAACAGCCAATAGGAACGCAGTGGTCTGAGCTGACCTTTGATTGGTTGATGCACATCGGCGCGATACTGATTCTTTAGAGGCTGAACACAGAGCCATGGTGAGGCGCAGAAACATGTTGTTTGTCTCAGACCACTTGATTTACATTATGCTGGATATTATAAATTTTTTACTCAATTATACCAAAACAGTGTTGCCTACTGGAGCTTTAAACTATGAATGACTCAGCGTATGTTTATATTCTACTTTTATTGTGAATTTCTGTAAAGAAGTCAAATTGAGTCACTCTTTGTTTTGCAGAATGAGGTTCATGATCTGAGACACAACTCTACAGGGAACGCTGGCTCCCCACATCACAAGATGTACGGGGAGAGCTATGGGGCCGAGGGCCTACAGGAGACCTTTACCCCAGTGCAGTCCTACCATGGGGCCCCACTAACAGGTCAGCATGCTACATAGAACCAAAGCTTTCTTAATTTATTGTTCCATATTTTTGTCTTTAAGTATTGAACAGCAATATATGTAAAATCAACAAAAAATTTATGTTTCTTTCTCCTTTTTTTCTCTAAGTTGCCACTACAGCCCCTTCTGTGTACTACAACCAGTCCCCAGCTTATAACTCTCAGTATCTCCTGCGCACAGCAGCAAATGTAACCCCCACTAAGGTAATTTTTGCTGTTGAACAGTAGTTTACAGTAATAACTAGGGGTGTGACGAGATCTCGTGCCACGAGATCTCGCGAGATTAAACTCAACGATATTTCTCGTCGCATTAAAAATCTGTCTCGCGAGATTTGTGAGCTATCTAGGGCTGTAGTCAACCAAACAAAATTTTGGTCGACTAAAGTTGCGCATAATCTTCAACTAATTGATTAGTCGTGGGGGGAAAAAATCTGCATGTTACTTTTACTTCTGCAGTGATGTCTGTGTCACTCTGCAGTTACACCTCCAAAACAAAAGTTGGCAGTGGAGGACCGTGTTAAGTACTGTAAAGTTTAGTTCAAATCAAACTTTATTTTAAAGTTGATTCAAAACACACATTAAACATGGCTTAATAGAAACAATTTCAAACACAAGTACACAAATCAGCTTCACTATAAATCGCAGAACTGACAGACAAACGCTTGTCTTTATCTGGACACATTTCCCCCACCAATACAACGTGCTAACGTTTTTAGCACAAGTCTATGGTATTTTACATTGTATAAATTAGCCTAGCGTCTAGCGATCTTTTCCTCTTCTAATATAAAGCCAGGGACGACAGCAACATGTAACAAAGGTAACGGTGCATAATTTGGCTCCATTACAACTCACAACAGTCACCGACAAAACAACTGTCTTATACTAAACATGTTTTCCAAGCATACACAACACGCTAACGTTATTAGCGCCAGCCTATGGCATTTTACATTGTATAAATTTGCCTAGCGACTAGGGCTGCCACTAACGTGAATGTGGACATGCTAATATTCTTAAAAAAGAACATGGCTGTGTAGTTGCAGCAAGTTGTCAGTGACATACTTGGTCAGGCTCTGTTTGCACTCTGTATTGACAGAGTAGAACTTTGATTTGGTTTTGCACAAAATATTGTTTGCACTTGAAAAAAAAGCAAGAAATATTTAATTTTATTTATTTTATTTTAACTTTTATTTAGTTTCAATTTGTGGAAGAAGTTTATTAAAAGGTCATGCTTACATCATGCATGTAAAGAGTTATAATAAAACATTTCAAAATGCATGTGCAACTTGATTAAATAAAAGTCTGTTGGTCCAGTCATATATTTTGTCATTGTAGTTTTCTTAAAATCTCGTCTCGTCTCGTTCTCGTGAACCCAAAACCGTGTCTCGTCTCGTCTCGTGAGCTGAGTGTATCGTCACACCCCTAGTAATAACCCTGTCCACAGTATATGGAATGACATATGATTTCTTCTTTTTTTTTGGTCTCTTTACATAGGGTCCATTGTATAGTATGAACCGTATGCCACCTCAGCAGCACATGTATGCCTACCAGCAGCCCACTCATACTCCTCCATTGCAGACAGCCCCAGCCTGCATTTACCCTCCTCAAGAGCAGGTCTTTGGTGCCCCTCTTCGATTTGAATCACAAGCCACAAGCCTTCTTTCCCCCTATAGTGAAGAATATTACGGGCAGAGTGTAACCCAACAAACCACTAACCCTCCCCTGCCTGAACCTGGCTACTTCACCAAGCCATCTGTAGTCCCTGTTCAGCCACCAAAGAGCATTGAGGGGAAGCCTATGGACTTTGGGAAGCTCTCCTTCAGCCAGCAGGCACCTGCTGAAGTCCCCAAAGTGCCTAGTTTTGGAGCAGGGGCTGTTGCCCAATCAACGCCTTCAGCTGCTTTTAAATTCAACTCCAACTTTAAATCAAACGATGGAGATTTCACTTTTTCAGCTTCCCAGGCCAGACATAGTGAAAGTCTTCTTGGTCTTCTTACATCAGACATTCCCACTATAACAGATACCATCCCAGAGAAGCCTGCGGCCCAGGAGCAGCCCCCTGGCCAAACAGACATCTTCACCTTTGGTAATAAAAATGTTACTGGCTTCTCCTTTGCTGATTCTGCAAACAACACAGGTACTGGAAGTCTTTTTGGAAATGTGGAGCAGCCATTTAAATTTGGGGATATGACCAAGCCAGGGTTTGTGGGTGGAACGTCTGCAGCAGAAGAGGAAAGAGCAGCAGAGAGTGACAATGACAGCACTCATGTTGAGGAGGATGAAGATGGTCCTCACTTTGAACCCATTGTACCCCTTCCTGATAAAGTAGATGTGAGAACAGGTGAGGAGGAGGAGGAGGAAATGTTTTGCAACAGGGCAAAGCTGTATCGATTTGACACAGACACAAAAGAGTGGAAGGAACGAGGCATTGGCAATATTAAAATCTTAAAACACAGCAGTAAAGGAAAGGTCCGCCTCTTAATGAGAAGGGAACAGGTCCTTAAGATCTGTGCAAACCACTATATCAATGCCGATATGCTACTGAAACCAAATGCTGGCTCTGACAAATCCTGGGTCTGGAATGCCATTGATTATGCAGATGAAGAGCCCAAGCCTGAGCAGCTGGCCATCCGCTTCAAAACAGTAGATGAGGCGGCCCTTTTCAAAGCTAAGTTTGAGGAAGCCCAGAAAATCGTGCTCAAATCAAATGAGAAGCATGATCAACAGGAGAAGAAAGAGGAAAGCATAAAAGATTCTGAATCACTCGCAGCCCAGTTTGCGCTTAAAGATGGAGAATGGGACTGTACTGTGTGCTGTGTAAGAAATAAACCCACAAATATGCGATGTGCTGCTTGTCAAACTGCCAATCCTAATTCTTCATCCAAGCCAGACATTCAGGCTGTTGGTGAAACCAAAACCAGTCCCTTTACTTTCAAATTTGGGATTGACTCATCAAAACCCAGTAGTACTGGCTCTCCTTTCACTGGATTTGGTGCTTTTGGATCATCTATACCCTCCTCATTTACATTTGGCACAAGCACCTCAAAACCTGCTGACACAGCCACTAGTGCATTTGGTTCTGGCTTTGGGGCTCAGTTTGGCAAGAAACCCGGGCAGTGGGACTGTGATGTATGCCAAGTAAGAAATGAGGCCTCTGCAGACAGTTGTTTTTCTTGTAAGGCTCTTAAAGCCTCACCTAAAACAACTGCAACAGCACAAACGGCACCAGCTGCAGATGTAACAGATGCACCCTCTATATCTGCTGTTGGCTCTGGGTTTGGTGCCCAGTTTAGCAAGAAACCCGGGCAGTGGGACTGTGGTGTATGTGAAGTAAGAAATGAAGCCTCTACTGACAAATGTATTGCCTGTGGAGCCCCCAACCCTGCTGCTAAATCAACAAAGGAGGCTCCGGTAGCTTCAAATCCACCAGCAGTGTCTGAATTTGGGGCTGAATTTGCTAAGAAGGATGGGCAGTGGGACTGCAATACCTGCCTGGTCAGAAATGATGCATCAGCTGCTGAATGTGTGTCCTGCCGTTCCCCAAATCCCAATCCCTCTTTAGAAGCCATGTTTGCCAAGAAAGATGGGGAATGGGATTGTGACACTTGTCTGGTGAGAAACAATGCCTCTGCCAATAAGTGTTTGGCCTGTCAGACACCAAATCCCAATGCTAAAAGCACAAGCAGCACTGCTCCCTCAGCCTCCTCATTCAGCTTTACATTTGGAAGCAAGAGTTCATCAAGCCAGCCTGCTGGAACTGGATTTACAATGCCTTTTGAAACTGGCAGCACTTTTACATTTGGTCAAAATAAAGACAAAAGCTCTGCTGCTTCTTTTAAGTTTGAAGCTCCTCAGTCTGGGTCTAGTTCCACAAGTTCTTCAGGCTTCTCTTTCTCAATGCCCATTCCAGCTGGTGGTTTCAAGTTTGGCATTCAGGACTCTGCAAAAGAAACTTCCTCAACTGATAATGAAATGCCTCCATCAGGGTCAGCCTCCAGTTTCCTGAAAAGCATAGCTGACAAACACAAGGAGAAAGAAAATGTGTCTACACTCTCAATGGGCCAAACAGAGCAAGAGCAAAATCCATTAATTGCTGGGAAAAGTGAATTTAGTTTTGCAGACTTGGCGAAGTCCACTGGAGGAGACTTCCAGTTTGGCCAGCAGGACCCCAATTTCAAAGGTTTCTCTGGGGCTGGTGAGCAGGTGTTTTCAACCCCCACCAAGGCAGATGCCTCAAATGAGCTAGAAGATGACGACATGTATAAAACAGAGGAAAATGATGATATTCAGTTTGAACCAGTGGTTCAGATGCCTGATAAGGTGGACCTGGTGACAGGGGAGGAGGATGAACAGGTTCTATATTCTCAGCGTGTCAAGCTGTTCAGATTTGACTTGGACAGCAGTCAGTGGAAAGAGCGTGGTGTAGGAATCCTTAAATTCCTGAAAAACAGCTCTAATGGCAGACTAAGGGTACTGATGAGAAGGGAGCAGGTTCTGAAGGTGTGTGCCAACCACTGGATCACCACCACAATGAATCTAAAGCCCTTGGCGGGTTCCGACAAAGCATGGATGTGGATGGCCAACGACTTCTCAGATGGAGACGCTAAACTTGAACAGTTGGCTGCTAAGTTTAAAACCCCAGAGCTTGCTGAAGAGTTTAAGGAAAAGTTTGAAGAGTGTCAGAGACTTCTCTTGGACATCCCCCTACAAACGCCCCACAAGCTTGTTGACTCAGGCAGAACGGCGCGCCTCATTCAGAAAGCAGAGGAAATGAAGTCTGGTTTAAAGGACCTGAAATCCTTTTTGACAGACGAGAAAACAAAGATCAAAGATGACGACAGCCAAGGAGACATTACAACATCTAGCAATGTTTCAAATCTTGTAATCAAGCCTCACGGTGAAACCACCGGCCCCACCTTGGAATGGGATAACTATGACCTAAGAGAAGAGGCTTTAGATGATACTGCTAACTCATCAGTCTATGCCTCTCCAATGGCCAGCAGCCCACTCAGAAAGAACCTTTTCCGCTTTGGAGAATCCACTGGTGGATTCAGCTTCAGCTTCCAACCTGGCATCAGCCCCTCCAAGTCTCCTGCCAAGCTTAACCAGAGCAGAGCCTCAGTAGGTACTGATGACGAGCAGGATGTAACCCAGGATGAGGAGAGGGATGGCCAGTACTTTGAACCTGTGGTCCCCTTGCCCGATCTGGTGGAGGTTTCTACAGGAGAGGAAAACGAACAGGTGGTCTTCAGTCACAGGGCCAAACTGTATCGCTACGATAAGGAACTTGGTCAGTGGAAGGAGAGGGGTATCGGAGACCTCAAAATCTTGCAGAATTATGAGACCAAACGAGTGAGGCTGATAATGAGGAGAGACCAAGTACTTAAGATCTGTGCCAACCACAGGATAACACAGACCATGAAACTGGAACCTATGAAGGGTGCGGAGAAGGCCTGGGTCTGGAGTGCCTTGGACTTCTCTGAAGCACTAGAGGGTAACATGGAGCAGTTGGCTGTGAGATTCAAGCTGCAGGACACTGCAAACACATTTAAACAAGTATTTGATGAGGCCAAGATTGCCCAAGATAAAGAGGAACTCATGACACCAGTGACATCCAGGGTTGCCACACCTCAAGACAGTGGACCCAAGGCATCTGCTCAGCCTGCTACACCTGTGTGCGGGAAGGCAGCCATCGCTGTTCTGGAAGAGACCACGAAGGAACGTACAGAGCTTCCCCCAGACAGTAAGCCATGTGCAGCTGGGTCCCCAAGTCTAGTTAACCCCTCAAAGACAGTGGTGTCACCCCCTAAGTTTGTCTTTGGCAGTCAAAGTCTGCAAAAGTTTTTTGGCTCTCCTAAATTTAATTCTGAGACTGAGGAATCTGGATCCAGTTTGAAAGCCAAAGATTCTGGACGTCCTGCCAAGGATTCATCTGCTGCACCTGCATTCAAAATCCCAGAAAAAGGTAAAAAAAAAAAAAAAAAAAATCTTAATATATGTGCAGTATTTGTTTGATTTTCTGATTTTTTGAATGAGTATCACGACTGTTTTTGTTCATTTGAGTTTTAGTCCATTGTCTTGTTTCATTTGCATCTCATTGCTCCATCATCTTCTTATACTTATTGACCCAGCCAAGACCCTTCTCAAAATTTTCTTGGACAGAATTGTATTAAAAAAAGTGATTTCCAATTTCCTCCCCATGTAGCCACTTTATATAAATTGTTTTATTATGTTGTTTAATTATGTTAAGATAATCTGAACCTTTAGTAAAACTGTGTACAATAAATTATCGACAGGAAGTTTTAGTCAACACACTGAACATGTTGCATACCCTTAGTGCTTGAGCACAGTTCATTCAAAACATTCATACACACGTCACATTTTCATTTTAACACTTTTGGCTGTGTTTTATGATTATGATACCAGCCTCACTATTAGTTTCTCTTCGTCCAACAACTCATCATCCTTTAGGGCTGGATTTTAGGCTTTTCAAAGATAACCCAATGGCTTTTTGGACCAGCACATCAACCACCCAATTTGAACCCCCAGGTACTCTAATCACTGCAGTGTGTTAACACCTCTCAGCTGTCACCTGGCTGGCCCCTATCACTAGGGCTGAACGATTAATCAAATTCAAATCGATATTGCGATGTAAGAGAATGCAATTTTCAAATCGCGAAAGCTGCCGGGGCTCCATGTTCATACATGCTGCCCTATGCTCCACATGATGCGAAGGAAATAGATGAAGACAACCTCTTGTAAAATGCCACACACAAGCTTTGATGCTTGCAGTACTACCATGTGACAATAGCCAAGGCCGGGTTTGAGTGCAATTCACGTGGTGTAAGAGTAGCGTGGCCCCTTTGAGGAACAGCCCAGTGCGTAGTGCGTATGTAGTGTGGGCGTAGCGATTGCGTAGTAAGTGACAGAGAGAGTAAATGGTAAATGAATGCACTAAGAGTAGTGTTGGTGATCAGAGCAGAGAGAAAGTTAGCTATAAAGTTGTCAAGCAGAAGTAAATCTACAGTGCAGGCTTCAGTTTGAACATGAATAAATGCTGCTGCTCATGAAGACCAAGTAAAGTTCCCGTATCTGGCTTTCCAGCTGCTGGGGAAAGTGAGGGGGAGTTGGCCCCCAAGTGAGCAACAATGTCCCGACCATAGTCTTGAAGCTGTAGCAGGAACCGTTAACAACATGTTGACAATAAGGCTTTCAGTTATCTAAATATTTTAGAGTGTTAGAGCCATAGTCAGTGTGTACTTCAATTTCTGTGATTGGTTACAATACCGTAACTTACAGGACATCAGTAGGATTAAGATTTATTTTTCAATAACAATATTACAGATAAGGAAGACGATAGAGCTAGATAAGGAACTTTAAAAAAC
This sequence comes from Epinephelus cyanopodus, assembly GCA_026686955.1. NCBI lineage: Eukaryota > Metazoa > Chordata > Actinopteri > Perciformes > Serranidae > Epinephelus > Epinephelus cyanopodus. The sequence continues at coordinate 15,327,114 of CM048927.1, read as the reverse complement.
ATAATGAAAAATTACGCGCTAAATTGTTATCGCAATATCGGTCTCAAATAATCAGTTAGATTATTTTCCTTTATCGTTCAGCCCTATTTGTCACGAGACAGAAATAACCTGGATGCACGGAGTGGAAAAACAACATTGACGCTAATGTGTTGCATGTCCAATGTGTGGAGGTGCAGTTTTTTTTTTATTGTTCAAATACTCAAGTTTGTCACAACATTTAAGTGTCTCACACTGAAGGGATTTTATCTGCTAGTTTGTCAGGGTCCTGCTGTAAAAAGTCTGTAATTCATAAAAATGAGTTTAAAACTGTGACTAAATTTAAATCTATATTACCTGAGTCAGAGATCCTCAAGGGCTTTTATTATGGCTGAGCAGTAATTCAGTATTATCATTCATCCTCTCATATAATATGTCATGATGACATTCTCATTCTGATATTGTGGTTCACAGTTCTCATGTCTAAATGAATATAAAATCTTTTTTTAACTTACCAAAGCCTGGTAGAATGAACTCTTAGATAAAGTGTTTCTCATACATTGATTTATTTGTAGTGGCCCACCACAATATCAGCATTGACTCCTATATATTGATTTTCTATTGTTTTTACTATTTAAAATGGGTAAAATCTTATTTTATTGTAGAGCTGCACGGTGCAGTGCATTGATTCGCTCAATCCCTCTTTCTCTCCGCACAGATGAGACAAAAATTGGCTAGCTAGTGCACCCAGCAGTCTGTCCACCTCACTCTCTGCCTAGGAGACTACTTCACAGGGAGAAGAGTGGGTCACGACTCCAGAAATGGATCTTAAGTTAACACCTGTAACAAGTCAAATTCAGCCAGCACAAACCCCAGCACCTTGTGGTCTAACTTGTGCAACAGAAAGTTTGCTGATCCAGCAGGGAGCCGGGGTGGCCTGATATCAGAGCCCTGGCATTGGCATTTGTCCTGGCTGAATTAGAGTTGCTACAGCCACTACCTGAAGGTCCATGTATCCCCCCACCCCCCAACCTACTCAGCTACCACCACACATAGAATCCAATTCCGTGAGAAACAATAAAATAGTCATTCTTGTAAATCTAAAAATGATGTTGATTTTGTCTACACAGTATTTCTCCCACTTCCCAGAGAGCAAATGTCCAGTTATGTTTGGTCAGACTTTCTCTCATCTGAGTCTTGAAGCCACATTAGAACAATCAGAAGGTCTCATACTAGGCTTTACGTGAACTACTAGGTTTTGCTTCTATATATACGTGAAAAATGTCACATTGCAGTTAGCATTTCATGAATAAATGCACAGAATCAAATAGGAGTTTTGTATAGCAACAGGAGACACATTAAAAGTTATGCCTTTTGAAAGGCGAGCTGAGAGGATTCCTCGCAGAGCGTTCCCTCACAGAGGAATGCACTGTGCAAACGTCACACGTGCCATTTTTAGTGCGGGAAGTGTAGCAACAGCATGAAATGCAATTCCCCGTCTGATCTGCCTTCTGCCAGTGATATGCACCTCAGCAAAGGCTAATTAGAGTTAAAGCTCAGGTATTGGTGCTATTTAATGCAACAGTAGTGTGTGTGCTACAGCAAGTCTGTCAAATGAAATGAAAAACGGACACATGCATACAGAAATGTTCCCTTAATACAACTTGTCTCATACATTTGAAAATCAGTTGCATGCTATTCATTTTTGCAGTGCATGACTTTTTTTTCTGTGTGGAACTAACACCTGTGAATGTAAAGGGAATAAAGCAGCTTAATTCCTCTGTTCTTCTGAGCCTCCGCAGGCTGACTGTTCATTGTTCTACATCTGTGGTATCTGTCTGTCTCAGGGACACCTCAGGCAGAAGGAGGCGCTACAGGGTCAGATGAGGACTCGGATGTGGAGGTTGTGTATGTCAGGGAACCCACTGCTGAGCAGGTAGCTTTAGCCAGGAAACTCCTGCTGCCTCTCACCTTCTTCTGCTACAAGAATGAACCCGGCTACACCAGTGACGACGAAACTGACGGTAAGACCAAAAGCTAAAAGAGGACTATAGAAGTGTGTGCTGTTTCGTCTTATGCCTTTTGCATTAGGAGGTTGTTGCCGATGTCTCTCACCATGACAACAAAATGTGTTAATATCTGTAAAGCTGCCCATCATAAGGCTGAAAATCTGAATACTTTAATCAGAGAAGTAGACAAAACAAACAGAAAACTGTCTCAGATTCTTGCCCGCTGGCATTGCCCAAGGAATGTGGGCATTCACTGACTGCAAATTTAAAAAAGTAATTTAAGTGAAATTTGTGTTGAATTTGTTTTGAACTTTCAGATGAGGACTTTGAGACAGCAGTAAAAGCCCTGAATGGAAAGCTCTACCCTGATCCTCTTGAGAAAAGGGCTGCAGCATGTGGTGATGGTATGTATGTCATATCCTGTCACACTATTTTCACACTCTCTTCTGTCATTTGTCAGTTTCCATGTCAGTTTGATTAGTTTCACAGACAGTTTAGTGGCTGTGATAGATAAACAGTCTTTTCCAAGTGTGCAATATACTATTCACTGTATGGCTAAGTATGTGGACTTAGTCAAAAGTAATGCTCTCTAGCCCTAAACTTGTATGTACTACATTCAGAGTCAGACTGCCAGGTGGTGTGGGAGAAAAAGCCGACGCCGGAAGAAGAGGAGAAGGCCAAAAGTCTCCAGCTTCCACCCACCTTTTTCTGCGGCATTAGCACCACAGACAGCGACCCAGACCAGGACAAGCCTGAAGACTTTGAGACAGAAGTCCGCAAGGCACAGCAAGACCTGGTAACGGACACAACATTTATAAAAGCTGCTGAATTTATACAGATAATAATCCAAATCAAATAATCATGTTAGCAATCAATATCCAACTGTCAAAGCAGTGAGTGTATTTGAGTTAAGCCTAGTTCACATTACATGATTTTCACCCTGATTTTGAGTCTTGGAGACTATCATAATCTTTTGAGTGTTCATACCTGGTGACGTGTGTTTCTGTCAGCGGGAGTCTCACCAATTGCGTTACGACCTGTGTGTGCACACAAGATTTCTCCACCAAGTCCTCACCGACAGAGTCACAGATGATGTGGTGACGTCACCAAACTTGGAGACGACACATCGTAAAGGCATGGATATTCTTTATTATCCTGGGTCCAAACACTATGCGCTCCCTGTGATCCTGTGGACACCGTCATTGTTGTTGTTACTTGCTGTCTGGCTTGTCAGTGTTGCCAGATCTTGGGAGAGAAACAAGCAACCAGGGTTATGGAAACAAGCCCAAAAGAAGCGACTATCATGCCTTTACATAACTTATTAGATGGATATATAGAGAGAAAGGTGAGGCTTAGAGAGCAAGCCCAAATAAGCAGCTCCACTTTAGAAACAAGCCCAAAGTTGGCGACTTGCTCGTTGGCTTGTTCACACATGAGGACTCGACATGGCAGACTATCTGCCAACTCACCTCCGACCCAAGGTGGCTCTCAAGATCCTCTGCGACGTCAAGATCGTGTAATGTGAATTAGGCTTTAGTTTAACCAGTTGCAGATGTGTTTTGTTAATGTAGCATCAAGACAGCATCACTATTGTAGTGTAATTGCTAAATTGTTGCAGGGTGCCCAGCTTAACGAAGCTGAAAGGGCCTCCAGCAGCCCTGCTGTGGCCGCAGAAGAACCAGCAGGCTCTTCATCCAGCAGCACCGAAGTTACAGTCAGTGCAGATACCACAGCCAGCACAACAAACGCTCCAAGCAGCACAGATACCGCAGCCAGCACAACAAACGCTCCAAGCAGCACAGATACCGCAGTCAGCACAGACGCTGCAGGCAGTATAGATACTGCAGCCAGCACATCTACAGCAGAGGAGCAGACCTCAGACCAGCCAACAGAGACTGAGAGTGAAGCTCCTAGCAGCAGCTCACCCATTGACCTGTCAACTAAGAAGAGCCCAGAGCCAGAGTCCAACACAGGGACTGCCGCTGCAACCTCTGCTTCTACAACAGCCAGTCAAGGTAAATACCACTTGCTGTTCATTACAGATGAACAGATGTAAGACCGTTGACCTTTGACAGTCTACCTGCTGTGTGTGGGTCAGCACTGGTGTGTTAAATTTGAGAAGCAGCATTTTTAGTCCAAACTTTCCTGCCAGCTTTACAAACAAATCTCAGTTACTGAGATTATTTCCTCATGATTGCATACTTGTAGTCACCGATTTACTGGTGTCTCTATCTGTTCCACTTGCTTAACAGAGAAGGTTGGTCTGAATGCTACTCAGCAGCCTCAGTTATAATATGAAAATATAGCATATCCTGCCCACACAAGTTTGGGAAGGCGATGCATACATAAGGAATACTTCACCTCCCAAATAACCATTTGTATTTCAGTTACTCAACCCATGTTACACTGAACCAAAGAGGAAAATTGTGGTTTCTTGCATCCCTCTGGTGAATGAAGATTCCAAACACTTGCATTTAAGCTAAAACATTACTATTTAAAACTGAACTTAAAGTGACACTTATCTGTGCTCTTCTCAAAGCCAGACTACATTGACAAAAACAGTAATTTTACCTCACTGAACATGGGCGATGCTGCTCTACAGTTGCCTCAATCCTGTCTTATTGTGGGACTCTAATGAATCAAAGCAAACCCTTTAAAACACAGAAGTCACACAATAATAAACAACTTACTGAGGCAGCGTTAGACCAGCATGTCACGTTTTCTGAGAGAGAAAAGTACTGTTTTTGTCAGTGGAGTCTAGCTTTGAGGAAAGCGTCAATGAATTTCACTATAATTTTAGTTTTAAATACTACTTATGTTTCAATGAAAATGTATGAGTTTGGAAGCGCTGAGCATCCAACTGGATAAATGAGACTTTGATTATACTGCACGGGTTGTGTGACAGTTTTTAAACGTTTTGCTGTTGTTGGACTTTTTCTTAAGTTCAATTCATTAATAATGTTGACGGTTTTTGGATTCTTTGTTCACCGTGAAGGCATGTGAGAAAGTTTTTTTCCCCAAAGTCAGTGTCATGAGGGGAGAGTAACTTCTTCTGCCCAAATAAATATTCCTTTAAATAGATTTAGCTGATTATACTCATATCCTTTTACTTCAGTAAGATTTTGAATACTTTTAATTGATTATTGCATTAAAGAATTTTTGCAATGTTGTACTTTTACTGGAAAAAAGAAGAATATATCTATCACCATGAAGTATCAGCTTCAGCTTAGATTGGGATTTATTGCAGAACTGTTGCCTCATTACTTCATACAGTGCTGGTGTTGTTGTGTCCAACACGCTATCTGCTGGAATCCTGCACACAATATGAAAGGAATAATAAAAACTGCATTCAGTTCAGTGTTTCATGATCTTTCTCCCTCCTACCACAGACTCCTCCAGCTTTGGCTTCAGCTCGCTTGGAGGCTTCTCTTTTGCTGATCTGGCCCGAAACACAGAGTCATTTGCATTTGGAACTCAAGGTCAGCTTCAGCATTAGCAATTAAGATGGTCTGTCTTTGTGACAGCTGACTGTTGTTGCATGTTGTTAATGACACATAACCACAAAATTATATTTCACCATATATTTATTGGTTCTCTTGGAAAAAGACTCCAACTTCTCATGGGCGAACGCTGGAGCGACAGTATTTGGCACCGCTGCGACCTCAGCACCAAAAAGCAATGCTGATGAGGATGGCAGTGATGAAGAGGATGCTACTAATAATGTGGACATTCACTTTGAGCCAATAGTGTCACTACCAGAGGTACCTTAAAGTGCTGAACTCTAATATTTTGATCTTTTTTTTAGATATTTATTTGAAGTTTAGTGAATGAGGTTCAGGAACGCAGCTCATCCTTGTGTAATTGTGTGTCTCTCAGGTGGAGACAAAGTCTGGAGAGGAGGATGAGGAAATCCTGTTTAAGGAGCGTGCCAAGCTGTACCGATGGGACCGGGACCTCAGCCAGTGGAAGGAGCGTGGCATTGGTGACCTCAAGATCCTCTTCCACCCAACCAAACATTTCTACCGAATCCTGATGAGAAGAGAGCAGGTGTTGAGAGTTTGTGCCAACCACACAATCACACAGGCGATGGAGCTCAAACCCATGAATGCGTCAGCGAATGCACTGCTCTGGACTGCCACAGACTACTCAGGTACACATGTAGTGTGTCTGTGTTACCTTCCGTCTGTTAAAAGCATGCTGTAGTGACCTAACACTTTTATAACTGTGAATTGATTACCTGCACTTTAATTAACATGATTTCTTTCTTTTCTTTTGCATGATGATGACAATAATTGGGTTTTGCATAGTTGGCAGGCAGACTTCAGCTAAATATTACTTTGTGCTAACATGTGTATTGAAGCTTTTTTTAGCTGTCCTCTTGCTTATCGTCTTTTCCTCTGTCCTCCCAGACGGCGACGGTGTAGTGGAGCAGCTGGCAGCCAAGTTCAAAACCCCTGAAATAGCTGAATCCTTCAAGAAGACCTTCAATGAGTGTCAGAGCCGCACAGGCCAAACTGAAGGAGACGCCTCGAGTGTCTCCTCGCCCCAGATGTCCAGAGTTCAAGAGCACTCCAGAGACAGTAACCCCCGGGTGTTCCTCAAAGTGGCAGGCGACGGCCAACCACTGGGCACCATCACCATAGAGCTTTTCTCCCATATTGTCCCCAAGACAGCAGAGAACTTCAGGGCTCTCTGCACCGGCGAGAGAGGCTTCGGGCTTCAGGACTCCATCTTCCACAGAGTCATACCGGACTTTATGTGTCAGGTGAGGAGATAATCAAGATCAGATGACCGATGTTTCACACATTCTGGCCAATGTCATGATGCGATCATGGTCATCTGTCATGTGAAATTTGGGATTTCCACACAAAAGACATCAATACAATGGCAGTATTTCAGCTAGTGTGATGAAAAAACAGTCATTACAACAAACGGTCTTGAAATAATAAGTTAGTATTTCAATATAATAAGAAGCTTTCTCAAAATAATGACACAGTATCATTCTTTTTCTATTTTGAGGAAGTTCCTCATTATTTTAAGAAACTATGCCTTTTCTAGATGAGTAACTCATAATTTTAAGAAGGTTTATGATTATGACTTTCAGTAGGGCCCCACAATTGTGGCCAAATTGATAATCATGGTTATTTATCACAATTATTCATCAATTTTTAGGGTCACATTTTTGTTATTGCACTTTCACATTTAAACAAACCACTTCCATGTTGTGCTGCATTCCTGCTAATGTACAAATCTTTGTATCAAAATAAGGTTCTTTTCACCTGAATTCAGTGGATCTCCTAGAAACAAAATATAAATGTAATTGTACCCCAAAATTAAACGAACTAAAAATAAATATGCCAATATGGAATGCAACCAAATGAAAACAGTGTTCATTGGACACATCTTTGACCAAGTTGAATGTGATTACAGTGATTATTTCAATCTGTCTTTGAGAGCTGGATTGACACGTATCCACCAATGTAATTTAAAAAAAAAAAAAAAAATTAAAGCAGTCATGGCACTGATGTACTGCACTTTTTTTGGTATATAAATTATTTGTTTTTCTAATACAAATTCAACTTTTGTTAGCATACTAGAATAATATAATCACCTGCCTTTTCAGTACACTAGATACATTTTTGCATCAGTAACAACTGAAGTGAGATGAACAGACTGAAAACAGGGGCGTCGGTGGCTTAGTGGTAGAGCAGGCGCCCCATGTACAAGGCTGGGATTTTAATATCATGATAAAATTGTATCATGGTGCCTCTGGTGATTCCCATCCCTGCTGTTCAATACAAATTTTTGACTGTTCTTTTTTCTCATACAGAGTTTCAGAATTGGAACAGGGTTAACATAATATGGTAAACAGGCTTTTTGCAGACACTAAATATCAAACAAAAGCCAGAGACTGTGTCGTATGAGGTTACTGTGAGCTGTAAATTCACCACTTCCAAGCAGAAGGCAGAAAATAAATTAATCTCAGAGTAGGGCTGGGCAATATGACCAAAATCTCATATCACGATATAGGTCATTTCATATCCCGATAACAAGACATATCATGATATAGCACATTTTAATCCAATGAATAAAAAGTTGTGGTCGCTAAAGAGTGAGTGAAGAGAGGAAGCGCTGGTAGCAAGAAAGCTGGTGAATTAGATCAATAAAACGTTATTTTCTGATTGTTTCACAGCGGTTATGTTCTAAAGCACAAACACCCCCACACACCTCCGCTCAACACTGAGGCTGTACTCCGCACCACCTGATTTGGTCTGAATATTGTCGCTGTCTCACTGTGTCTCTGCGGGGCTGAGCCGTCAGTGTGTGCAGCACAGCAGAGACAGACAGCAGAGTTATATGAACTCGTTATGTTACTGTCATAAAAAGCCAAGAAGTGTAAAAAAAAAAAGAAGAAGAGTAATTTATCAATGAGATCTGTGCAAAAGATGGACAGACTCCAAATGACGAAAAAATATTGCCGTAAAAAGTGTCATTTGCGTCACAACAATAGAAACAATAGAGCCAAATATTAAACAATAGACATTTTTCTCTCATCACACTCGTCATATCGCACAGCCCCATTTCAGAGCCTTACATCGCAAAGCCTCTCCTTCCCCGGCCTGCTGCATCGTGTCCTCAGCTACCTGTACCAAAGAGCACAGTGAAAGTGAAGAGTGCTCACTCCGCAGTAAAATCTGGGGAGCAAAAAGCAAAGACTGCTCAACTTTTAGCAATCTCAGCCGACTGAGGGGTCCCCGATTGATAATTCAAATCTTCTTCACCTTTCATGGGACAGCCCCATTAATATTCGATTAAGTGTGCAGCCCAAACTTAAAGGACTTTTTTTTCCCACCACACTGGCAGACATAGGCTTCCATACAAAAGTGTGCCCTAACCATAATTCAGTAATAAAATCTGCTGGGGGTCGCCTCCACTACATGGTGCTTGTTAGCAAAGATAGCCAAATTGGTTATCAGCCTGGACAACAGGGGAGGTTTAGTTGAGCGCACAAGCTTTCAGCACTTTTTCAGAAAATTAACTTGAACAAATTCCTAACATGCAGTTTGTTCAAATTAAATGAAACATAATCATTACATCCTTCCCAAACATCTATTGTAGACTTAATATTGTTCCATTCATGCATCTCCACTGCTGCACTTGAGTGACAAGCTAATATTCCTGGAAGGCAGTTACATTTTACGATCAAACAGCATTACTTTGATACATATTTTTTCCATCTATGGTGTTGAATCCAAAGTGCTTCCTCACATCATTTCTCAGATGGTTTGGTTACATGATGATTTGCTCAGTATGACTCACTAGTTTCTTCATTTTGTATTTATAAATCTCAAGTAGGGAAGAATACATATTTTTAGTAGCATATCTCCATGTAGCATTACTAACAAGTTCCCCATTGGTCTTTTAGGGTGGTGACATCACCAAAAGTGATGGCACAGGAGGGAAATCCATCTTCGGCGACAAGTTTGAGGACGAGAACTTTGATGTTCGGCACACGGGCCCAGGCATATTGTCGATGGCCAATCGTGGGCGCGACACCAACAACTCACAATTCTTTATCACCCTGAAGAAAGCCGAACACCTGGACTTCAAACACGTGGCTTTCGGCTGGGTTCGGGATGGCATGGATGTTGTGCAACAGATGGGAGCGCTTGGCACAAAGGCAGGTACGCCCACGAAGAAGCTGGTCATTACGGACTGTGGACAGCTGTAGCTTTTTAAAAGTCAGATCAAGATTCGCAGCTTGGTTCAGGCTATTATGTTAATGGTCAAAAAAGACTTTGGATAATGATGTGTTCCCTGTGCAGTGCATACCCTCCTGCTAAAACTGAATCCATAGTCATTAGGCATAAGAAAATTAAAAACTGATCACAGGGCTACTGGTCAACACACTTCATAGAAACTTGGCTCCAGTAGCGTGGAATTAGAGATTATTTTGCTATCCTATAACATAATCACAGATGGGAAACAGTGTTGTATCTGGGAGGAGCAAATATAGTAAACCTTTGCTCTGTTGCACTCACATCTTTATTATCGTCTGTCAATAAATTCTGATCATTTGTTTATTTTGTGTGTATAATTGTACATGGACAACTTTTTTAATGTCTTTTTGTTCTATTGTCTTGCATGTGCTCAATTTGAATGTGCTGGTTCTTCTTTATAAGCTCCACTCGGGTATTTTTTCCCTTTTTGACTAAGTCTTAACTATAATTTAAAGGTGAGGTTGTTTTTTTGAAAGCACCCATTGGTTTGTAACTGTTCCCCTGGCCTTCTTTCCAAATGCTGCCTCTGTGTATCTCCTCCTGTAGGGCTTCCCCAGTGATTTTTCTTTTGTGTAAGTGGATTTCATAATGTGCAGATAATTGGACTTCACACTTGCCCACACAAACTTGAGTCATCTCACTGTGGTACCCCGTGGACGGAGGGTGGCGAGATGATGACACTGCATCTGGTTTGGATTTTACAAAGGTGTTTCGTTATAGTTTGAGATAATCACAAGGTTGAAATGGTGCTTGTTGTACCAAAATAATATGCTAATAAAGGAGAAATAAAGTTGCTTTACAAGGAATGGATCGCAGAGTGCAAGATTTTCTTTTAATGTCTTAAGTTTGTCCTCGCCTAGTACATCAGACTGTTAAAATACATCAACACAGGTTGCATTCTCACCTTACATGCATGGTAACAGTTCATAATGATGATTTTTACAGCCTAAATGTTTACTTTTAGCCTCTACAGGCTGTAGTGTTTGTAGGGGCACGTGCTGTGAGCAGCTCAACCAGTCATTTTTCTTAAATTATTTCATTTTAAATGTTTTAAATTACTGATTGCAGTATTTGTAGCCTCATTACATTTAATCTTGACCACTTGTAAAACAAAGTAAATAAATGAAGATTATTTATATGAACAAGACAAACAATACAAGAGCAATTAAAGATGGTACAAGCTAAAGTGACACAAGATGACTAAGTCTAGTTTATGCTCTGTAAACAATGTTCACCAGAATAACATTTACAGTGATTAACTAATGATACTCAGGTACTGATACTGATACGTAGTACAGGATGTCTCCACTGAGTTTAATCAGCATTGCTCCAAGACAACTCCTATTTCCTTCTAAGCCCCGCTCTTTGTAAAGGCTTTTTTTATTAGTCTTGCTCATTTATATTGGGATTATGAACCTCAGTCCCACAAAACTGTATACCAAGTTTGGTGTTGATAGAGTCAACATCTTCAAAAGTGTATTTGAATAACCGTTCTTCACATAATGCAAATCAGCAAAGAATCCATCATGGTGGCTATAATCGTCCACACCCTGAGATTTTGAGACACATTTGTGGTGCCCCCTGTGGGCTGGGCTTCAAAAGCTTTGTAGGTGTATTCCCCAATACGCCCTGAAGATACAAAGATTCATGATGACTGGACGAATCTTTAATGAGTTATGGACAAGTTACTGCTAAGTCTCGCCCTTTGCAAAAGTGTTTGATTGATGGCGGCCATGTTTTTTGACCAATCATGCTCTTTCATAGAACTAATGTGTAACTCAGTCCCATAAGGCTGTGCCCTAAATTTAGTGTTGATAAAGTCAAAATACGTTGTCATTTTACTGATTTTTACATTATGCAGAATAGCAAAAAAATTCATTTTGGTCCAAGCAAGCAGCAGACTCCAGGGCTGAAAAATTAAGCCATAGCAGAAGTACCAAAAATTGCAGTTCCAGGAATGACCACTTGAGGCTGGCTCCAGAGGGAAGTCAGTCCTCACTGACACCTTGTTAAAATGTTTACAGCCTGGTAAGAAAGGTAGTTTTGGTCACTATAGCTAATGTCCCCATTCATGACAACTCTACAGTGGGTGAATTTTTATAACTCACCTGTTTAGATTTTATCACGACTTAAAGTTACATGTGATTAGCGGGTGTGGCTTGTTTGAGTGACAGGCTGTCTGCAGATAGTGTCTTTGGGTTTCAGTCAGATCCACCCCTCACTCAACAACAGTTCAACCGTCTTGTCCAAAAAGATGGCAATGGCCGAAATGCCAGACTTGAGGCTTCATAACAGGAGTCCATGAGGGGTGATTTCCAGTCAGTTGGATGTAAATGTGGGGTGCGTGCCTTTTCAGAATCATGTTTTTGGGTGTTAATTATAGCACCAGCTTGTGACCAGTTGGGGTCATATTTCTTGGGAAGCATTTGCACATCATTTCCAGTTAACTGGCCAAGTTTTGTGTTTTTAGCCCCATCCAGTTCACGGCAAGTTGGTCTGCAGCAAAGACAGCAAAGCACAAATTCAGCAGTGTTGCTCCACCTCAGGACTTGAACCCTAAATACAGTATATGATGTGGTGAGACAGTATAACGTATTGCATGATAGTATAGCATGATATGGTAAAGTATGAGGTATAAAATATAGTTTAATGTGCAATGTAATAGTAGTTATAATTTAATACTGTAAAGCAATATAACAGAATGCAATATGGTATAATATGGTACAGTATAGGCTAAATCAGTGTTTCCTAACCTGGAGGTCTGGACCTCCACTACGGGATGCCACAGCTTCATGGAGAGGTCATGAGGCCTTCCATATTTTAAGAGGTGTAAATCAACGACAGTGCTAACCACTACACCACCATGCCATTTTTATTTATTTATTTATTTATGTTATTGTATTTTATTTATTTATTTATACAGCTAAAACACTGTTAATTGGGAAGTTCTCATTTGAAGCCAGAGATTTAGTATTGTATTATTTAAAAATGCACACCAAACAAAAGTTTGTGACTCAGGCATACAGGGTATCCATACACACTTCCTCCCCTGTAGCTCACACATCTTCCCAGTACCACACTCTCCTCTTCAGCTGCCACTACACCACTGCCTGTCCTTACAGATACATCATAGACCCGTGAAACACAGACACGCACAGCAGGTACTGCAGTTTGGTAGGTGCAGCATGGACTATGGGTGTAGCACCTCTTCCGGCCACCATATCAAAATGGCAGCAAAGCTCAGAGGCGAACCCACGATGACGTCATCAGGATGTAAATGCAGTGCCTCGCGGCCCGAACGGTCTTTTTCCTCTCCAGTGTTGTCAGGGCGGTAGGCCTTCGCTCTGTCTCTGAAACATCCAACACCGAACCAGCAAAATGATCATCTACAGGTGCATCATCTCCAGTAAGTAACCAAGTTTGGTGTAGTCTCTCGTGTTTATTGGCTGGCGTTACAGGCGCGACGTTTTTTTTGGCTGTGTCATGTTATTTCAGACAGTTGGCCGGGCTGGCTAGGTTAGCGAGCTAAAACGTGTTAGCCGAAAGCGCGCTAGCCAGCGAGTGGGCCCTGTGTTAGCCACCCAGTTAGCTAACCGGTGATGCTGAGGCCGGTTAGCTTCTAGCACTGGCCGGTGTTTAACTACCGGTAAGTTTGCTAAAAGTTGAAAAGTGTGACTACCGTGTGTGTAATCTTAACGGGGAGCTCTTAACAGGACTTTACGATACGGGACGGTGGTTCTGGTTTAGGATATAAATGTAATGTTAGTCATGATAAAGTAACGGGGTGTACGTGGCCTTTCGGTCTCATGTAGCTGCAGATTTATTTAGGGGAAGATGTCTGGCAGATTTTTCTAGAATTAGCATAGCACCGCCAGCCAGTAACTAATCACTACTAAACTAAGTTATAGAGAAAGATGGAAACATTAGCCACTAAGGAAAGTAAGCTCGCTGTCCAGTGAATGTAACGTTTGGTGTTTTAGGCGCAACCAGAGGATAGTCAGACTATTTGCCGTGTCTCCATAAATAACTGAGGCCATGTTTCTTCCCGCAGATGATGAGATGTTCTCGGACATCTACAAAATCAAAGTGTCCGACAATGGCATCTTCTTCGAAGTCGAAGGAAAGGTGAGTCAGTGGGACACACGTAGATGGGATCTGTGTATGTGTGGTCAGACTCTGGAGATTTTCTTCCTCCATGGCAGGCCTAAGGGAGGCCACAGTGAAAACACTTTACACCAATTTACCCTGTTTAACAATCTTGATGAAGGTGACACTGCAGTTGGACATTTTATAGTGATAGTTAACAAAGATTTAAGATATATTTACGGAAGTGATAAGGGGATAGTGCACCCATAAATGAAAATTCAGCCATTATCTACTCACCCATATGCCGAGGGAGGCTCAGGTGATGTTTTGGAGATTCGAGGGAGAAGTGGGTAGCAGCACAACTCAACACCTAATGGTGGACGGCGACCCAGATCAAAACATCCAAGAACACAGAATCGAAGCCATAAAATATCTCCATACTGCTCGTCCATAGTGATCCAAATGTCCTGAAGCCCCGACATAAAAAAGTTGTTTGGAAAAGCGTCGTCTGATCTCTCTCTCTCTGTTCTTGGACGTTTTAATCTGGGGCGCCGTAAGCCTCCATTAGGTGAAGTTGTGCTGCTACCCACTTCTCCCTCGGATCTCCGTAAGTGTTGTGAGGACTCTAAAACTTCACCAGAGCTTCCCTGTGTATATAATGGCTGAATTTTCATTTTTGGGTGCATTGTCCCTTTAAGATGGTAGCAAAGGCTACCCAATAGTTGTTAACACTGCGCCACACCAAACTAATAAACGCAAACAAAAACACATGAGGTAAGAAATAGGCAGTAACAGAATCTCAGCACTTTGTTTTTAGTTTTTTTTAAGCTTGGTTAACACAATACAGGAAATGGTACCTCCCCAACTTCCTGTTGAGTAACTCTGGTAATACAGCTAAAAAGAGCACCAAATATATTTGTTATCTTCAGTTCAATCGAGCAGTTCAATTTACCTAAACAATGTGACTAAAATATCATTGATTCATATTCACCCACATGGGAAACAAGAGAAGAAGAAAGTGTTAACTACTGGCAGTCAAAGTCTTGATGTGACCACTCTTCCATCATTAATATTCCTTTAGTCTGTAAGGTTCAACCAATCATAAAAGCCAAAACATGTTTCATGAAATCTAATCTAAGTTGTGAACATTGTTTTTAGAGAATAAAGAGAGGTATTATATCTATTTTACTGTTTTACTGGGTTTTCAAAGCAACGTTGGATTGGATTCAGATCCAGACTTTACAAAATTACCAAATCCAGATAATCACTTCTCTAAATGGTGCCACATATCACCATGTAGGCTACTGGCTTCGTAAAGAGCAGGTAGAATAGGCAGCACTGGGTCACTTAAGTGTCTTTAATTTGAGGACACACAAACAGCACTGGATATGTAGTTGTTAGAAGCTACTGATGAAAGCCCTTGCATTTGTAGCATGAGATACTGTGTCTGTTATAAATAAATCCACCAGCATGGCGTCGAGACTTGTTCTGCCAACAGACACACTGCAATTACTGCTTATTGCCAGGGGGGCCACCAAAGAGAACGAAACAGAGCCAGCTTATTGTAACTTTAAATTATTATTGATTAATATTGACAGCTGTGTGGGGAATTTTTATGGGGACAATTGCTTTATCTTTTATTTTACCTTACTGAAAGGCTTAATGGATAGCCACATGTAGTCTTTATCTACTTTATCTTTGTGATGTTAAACATAATACATATATACAAAACAAAAATAAGTTGGATAGCTTAAAACTTTTATTACATTTTGTACCTAAAATCCACCCTGAAACCAACCTTCCGCTGGGATCAGGATAATGTTGTAATGTACTACTTTTTTTTTTTAACAACACATACTGATGTTTAATCCAGATCTAAAACAACTTCAAGTTCAAGATTTGACCTGTTACTCAAAATCCAATCAGATTACTTCCGAGCAACTGGACCCAAGATCTGTAAAATGACCATAACACTGACGCTGTCTCCTGAGCCACCTGCAAGTTGAGTTCAGTGATTGAAGCAAATAAAAGCCCAGGCTATTAATATAAGTTTATGGTATACTACCGGCCACTCTGGTCGCTTTAACGGTACTGGTATTGGAAATTTTTTAAATAATACCCAGCCCTAATTTACACATACAACCAACATTGTTATGATACAGTACCCCTTAAAGGACAAGCTCTTTGTGGCATCCTGGCCTATAGTCGCCCAGCAATCAGTGGATAAGATAATAAACTCATAAGTTAAACTTTTTATATTCACTGGATACAAAGTCCAGAGAAGGTGATGCACCAAGCCTACTTGTAAGGCTGCATATGTCACTTGTTTAATTGTACTTGACTAGCTGTGCGTTTAATTGGCAGTTCTATCCATTGTTGCATAGATGTTTTTAAATAGTTAAAAGTCTGAAGTTCAGCTGAGGGAAGAATATCTATGATGAGCCATGTGATCAGTGTTCCTTTTGTGGCTGTGTATTGTCCTTACATGACATCACCACAGTGAGGAAAACATGCATACAGATTTAACGTCAACATTATCTCAAATGTAGTTCAACCATTAGCAAGTTTTTGCTTAATTTCATTTGTGATTTACCGTAAACTCATGTTCCCTGGCTTGATGTCTCTATACCACCACCAGGACAGAGGACTTTGATGAGAGACTAATTGGGGCCAATGCCTCTGCAGAGGAAGTAGCAGAGGGCACTGAATCATCCTCCGTTTCTGGTGTAGACATCGTCCTCAACCACAATCTGCATGAGACAGGCTTCGACAAGAAGGGTTTCACCACTTACATTAAAGACTACATGAAGGCGTGAGTATCAGTGCTGAGGTTCAATGCACCAACAACAAGGAGAGGAAGCTAGACTGGTGCATCCTTAAACTGTAACTGTGGGGCGTGTGAGATCCAACACAGACTGATTCTTTACAGTTTGTCTTTTCTGTTTGCATGTCCAGCATTAAGGCGAGGCTGGAAGAGACCGATCCGGACAGAGTGAAGCCTTTCATGGCTGGCGCCCAAGATGAAGTTAAGAAGGTCTTGGCAAACTTCAAAAACTACCAGGTATCCTGATTATTATGTGAAAAAGAGCTGTGCACAAACCCATATTGTAAACCACATCCATCATCATCATCTTAACTGCGCCCCATAGACTGTGGTCAGTCATCTTGAGACTTGTATCTCTTTGAAAACTGAACTTGCGCTATTTCACTGATAGTTTTCTCACATGCTGTCTTTGTCTGCCTGCAGTTTTTCACAGGAGAATCCATGAACCCAGACGGCATGGTGGGACTGCTGGACTACCGTGAGGACGGCATCACGCCATTTATGCTTTTCTTCAAAGATGGTCTGGTGGAAGAGAAATGTGTAAGTATTCAGCTGAGTCTCCGAAAACCAGCAAGCGTCCTTAAGAAACTATTTTTAGCTGAACTGCAGAATGCGAGGTCAGTCACAAACACTCACTCACTCAACGTTTTTGAGTGAGTGATGAAGTTACACCCTAAGTCAAAGCGAGTGATGACATGACTGTCAATGTTTCGCAGTTAGCCATTGCTCTTTAGGAATGAATAGGCGCTGACAGAGCTGTGGGCACCAGCATTATGTCTTAGGAGGGTCTTTTGCTTTATGACTGCCGTTATAGTTCTCTTTCGTCCTCGTGCGGCATATACAGTCATTCTGTTTGATTGCCATTCATTCATTAGAGTAGTCATTAGTGGCTATGCAGCCTCCACCGGTGGATGAAACTGCACGTAATGGTGATGGAGACGTCCTGTTTATTTTTGTAAACTGAAAACTTTCCCTTAGCGGACACAGTAGTTTAGTTTCTGCGTTCATGTGTTTGCCAGGGTCTGCTTTGGTCCCATGTGACAAATGTCGTCATCCATGTCCACAAGGGTCCACATAGACTCTATGCACATGTCCACTTGCAGCCCATTTTTTTGTGAGCCTGTTGACAGTATGCATGGAAAGTACGATACACCTTCTCCAGTCTCTTGTACCACACTCACGTCCTGTCCAAAACAGTTCCAGACCCAGCCACAAGTACAAAGTTCAGCTTCATGATTTTATTTTTATTTAGCGAATGCAAAGTCCTTCAGCCAAGCAGTTGCCGTCTGATCTGCTGTATGGAGGGTGACTAAGCCTCCTTCAAGTCTTTGTAGAGGGCAAGCAATGGATCAGCATTCTCGCCGTGACCCCGTCAGTACCCAGTACCCAATGATCCTTCCAGCAGACTAAATTCTTCTCCAAAGAATCCTAGTCACAGTCCCAAAGCTGAAAGCAGCTTCATGATAATTCAGAAGGTTCACAGAGAAAAGTTATCTTTTACTAGATGAGTTTTCCCCATATATACGACATGCTAAGCTCATGAAATTTCCAGTTGCATATGTTAGCCTCGTGACAAGAGGACTCTTCCTTTTCTCAGATAAAGCAGGGATAAATTACACTTAAGACTTAAAATGCTGTTTTTTGGATTTATTGTCTTCACAATTTGTTTTTTATCTGTGAAATAAAAAGAGAGCCTACGTCCATGCAAAGTGGGGTTACATATTGGGGAGGTGCGTGTCAGGCATGACGTTGATTCAAAGCAGAAGTATAAATCCCACTGAAGTCATATTGTTGGCTGTGGAAAAAGCCAAATTGAAACGGAAGTCCACAAAGATATATTAGCTTCACGTTTCATGGTGGGATCACAGTGTACTGTAAAGTGATTATCAGCTTTTGTTGGATGACTTCTGTTTAAAGTGCTGCTCCCAAGGACAGAATCTGTTAGCAGGCTTCTCGTGTTAGTTTTATGAGCTGTATCATTTATTTTGTGAACTAGATAAACTACAAGATATAACTGTTGGCTTTTACATTATGAACTGCAAACTGGTGTCTGCACTATGGATGTCACAATACCAAAAATTCAGTACTCGGTGCCGATACCGATGAAATTTAAAAACGGCTTCTTTTTTTTTTTTTTGACGTCTGTGGTCCAGTTGTGGAGAGAGGGAGATGTCGGCAGTCTGGATAAAGCTTTGCACGAATGGTTCAAAAGCAATAGAGCTCATAAGTTGCATGTTTCCGGTACATGGGACCTTAAAAATAGATTTCTCATACTGTATTTCAGTGGCTAGATGAAAATTATTTTCTGGTCCCGTTTGAATTGTGCCATGAATTTTTAATATTTTTTCGTGCAAAGAAGGCTACAATTTAGCGGGAAGAAGTTTGATACTGTTAGGTTTTGCGTGAGCTCTTTATGGACTATAGTTCTTCACTGCTCTCGACGCGTATGATATACATCACCACCCACACTCGGAACATGCTGTGTCTCTGGTACACTTCACCGCCTTCTTCCAAGGAGAGGACAAAAGCCTTAAGCTTGTCAAAAACCACTACAAGTCTGGACATGTTTCGGCTACGCCAGTGGGGAGATGGTCTGATCTGATGGCTCCGTAGATCGTGGCAGAAGACGCAGCAGCGCTATGAGTCTACCGGAAGGGGCGCGACTTACAAGTTCTATTCGCAATGAGTTAAAAGCAATTAATAAACAAAGTGGTGTTTAAAACTGCACATATTGCTAGCAGATCCATTTTCTGGCCTAGTGTGGCCTTGACTGGTTCTGAATGTGGGCTTTGGCAGGCAGCCGCTCTCTCCTCT
Source organism: Epinephelus cyanopodus (assembly GCA_026686955.1). Lineage (NCBI taxonomy): Eukaryota > Metazoa > Chordata > Actinopteri > Perciformes > Serranidae > Epinephelus > Epinephelus cyanopodus. The sequence goes on along the minus strand of CM048927.1, from coordinate 15,307,624 downwards.
TCCTCGTCACCCCCTTGCACTGAATGTAGGCATTGACTGTAACACTAAATGGCGTATACTACCCCACTCAGTTCCGGAAGAGTCGTAGCACCGATTCTTGCGCTGGTATCGGTTCTTCCATTTTTTTTAAAAAGAGTATCGCCGGGGTTTTTTCATCATGGTATCGAAAGGTATCGCGAGTATCGGTTCTCATGACATCACTAGTCTGCACGCTCAGCCAAAGATGCTTTGTTAATGACGCACTCAGTGTTTGATTTTTAAAAAGTAACAATTGTGTCTGTTTGTTGTTTCAAAACTCCAACAGAGTGTTGCGTCAATTGAAGTTAAATCAAAATGAACATCTGTCTAAACTCGGATCATCTGGTGTAGTTTTCATAGTACTGTTTGTTGTTGTTCCCCTTGGATGGAGCAGTGACCCCCTTTATAAAAGTAATACTGATCGTTCTTGGCCAATCCTTGCTCAGATCATACAACTTATCACACAATGAATAACCACTGGTTAAAGCAGAAGCAGTTAGCCTACATATTTCCTTGGATCACTGCGCTGGCCCTTGGATGCATGTATGTAAACACTTGAATATTAATTCTGAAATGCACAGGGATAGGCTTGTGACGGTTTGAAAATTTGAAAATTGTCCAACCGGTTTGATTTAAAGCTAAATATCTAACCAAACCAATATATTGAATTATATACCTAATTTTACCACTGGGATCGCATTTGAGCTATTTCTCCCAATGAAAGCCCATTGCAGGTGTAATGCGCTTTCAATCCACTAGGTGGCGGTAATGCTGTATTAACCGCCAATACACACAAAGTTACACAAGAATAGAAGGACACCAAGAAGTACTTACAAATAAAATAAGACTTGTCTCAGGTCCTCTAGTGCAACTTGAGAGACCATTTTACAAAGAGCAAAAAACCCCCAAAATGTTATCTGTCTATCTGCACTGCTGACTCCTTCGCACTCGTCCTGCCCCCAGTAAAATTTGATCTCTTGCAGCAGACAGCTGAGCGGAGCTGCAGAGTCCCTCTGCAGCCTCTGAGACAAACTAAACTCGGCACAAGCCTACACAGAGAATTGAATACTCATAATTGTGAAAAGCTGCTTGATAGCCTAAATAATAACATGTCCTCTTCTTTCTTGCAGTAACTACCTGGAACCACATCTGCTTTTCAGTTGACTGCTGCTTTCCAAATGGCCCCATGAGCGAAGGAATGAAATGAAGGATCATCATTTTGAATTGTGACTGAACAGAAACATTTCTTGTACAACTTTGTCATATTCACATTTAGGCCCATTGCACTATGGCCAAGGCTGGGTAAATCAACCGTGATTAGTCACTGAATATAGTTTTTAACTTTTTCTTTTTGGCTTTTGCGGTGTTTGATTTTTTTACCCAGGATTGGCCCAGTTTTTTGATGGCTGAAAGTATTGGCAGGACAGTGAGCGAGGCTTTGACTGACTACAAAATGGTTTTTCTTCTGCCTGCGTATTATTTTAATGATCTATACAGGTAAACTTCAACAGACCTCTTGTTTATGGTTGCATTAAATCTGACTCCATCTAAAGTGAAAATACTTCTGGTTCAATTTCAAAATAAAATCTAGTACCACCACTTTGTTATGTAGTGTTTTTGTGATATGTTGAGTAACCCTTTACACTTGGGATTTTCTAGGGCTATGTTCAGACAGATACATGATATGCTGTTATTTACTACTCACCTACAGAAATATTTTAAGTCACAAAGTTTTCATCTTTTCTCCTTGAACTGAGTTCACTTACAGGTCCACTGTGTAGGATTTAGTGATATATATGGCAGAAATTAATGGAGTATTAAGTGTTTTCTTTAGTGTATAATCACCTGAAAGAAAAAATTGTATTTGTTTTGTACCTTAGAATCAGCCATTTATATCTACATAGAGAGCAGGCCCTTGTCTGCCACCATATTTCTACAGTAGCCCAGAACAGACAAACCAAACACGGGGTCTAGCTAGCACCATCCACATTATCCTGTCAGCCAGAGTCCCTCTGCAGTGAGCCAAACAGCACTGGAAAATCACTGCTTTTTAATGTCGAACTGCCTTTTATACTGCTTTAAGTCACTGGGTCCATTAGTTTTAAAGGGAGAGACCTCTGGATAATTAAGTTCCTGGTAAAATCCTCAACAATAAACACTGAAGGAATCCTAACCAGCAGTCAACGCTTGGCACACACGAGAAATTTCAGCTGGTGGAAATTTGCAGTCATTACTAGATGCCACTTAATCTGACACAATTCTTTGTATCACTGTTAATGAAACACATGCAATAAGCTTTTAAAAAAAATGTCACTTTCTACCCTAAAACCTCTGAATATGTTCTTATAAGCATCACTTGTTTTTCACAACAAGGGTGACAACAGTGATGTTCAATTCGTCATCTCACTAACAGCTAGAAAAAGCTTGTAAACTGTAAGTCATCTAAAGTGAAAATGTAGGTATTCGCAGGTACATGGGGTAATGTAGGGACTGTTTGTTCTTACGGAGGGGTGCGAAAAGCGCCAGCACTGTAAGCACTGTGGAGGGTCTTATGTTTTTATTGTGGCTTAGGGGAGGGGCATACAAACATCAATGGTTGTATTTTGTATTTATTTGACCACAGGTTTTTAAAGAAAACATGCCTTCCACACCCGAAGGCATGTTTTCTTTAAAAATCACCAAAATTACACCATTTATCACAGCTAGAAACTATAACAGAGAGTACTGGGATTTTCACATCTCCAAGTCGTAAAACACACTTTGTGCAACAAACACTTTGGTTAAAAAAAAAAATCTGATTTTAAAGTAGTGATACTTAAGCCAGTGTGCACAATGAGCGAAAAACTAACTCTAAACTAACTCTTTTCAATTTCAGCACTTCATCTTTAACTTTAAGCTTTGAACTTTCAAACATCAAAGTATACCTTTTAAAAATCTAATGACTAATTTATGGTGGAGGAAGGGTTGTGTATTTTCCACCAGTCACTCGAGAAGGCTCAAGGAAAAGTATTTGCAGCCTCGGGGAGGGACAGTGTAAAAAAAAAAAAAGTTAGACCCCAGCCACCCTGCTCCTTGGATTAGTAAAGAACTGTCCCTTATAACCAGCCATTTTTCAGGCCGTCTACAGTCCACCTCATGATCAGCCACAAAGCCACTGAAATATATAGCAGAGTATACCCACTCTTTCAAAAGTCCATTCGGATGCCACATTCAGTTGAGCTAACTTAGTTAACATTAGCTAAGTGATTAGTTGCTTGTTAGCCGACGCCGGTTAAACCGTGCTCTGAATTATCACAATTGTAAACATATGTAAATTGTTGGGCGTCTGTGGATATAATGGTCAGCAAACCGTGTTCAACACCAGACACTGATCGTTAAATGTGTTCAGAGCACAGGCTTCACTGGCGTTAGCTAACAGGCGCCACAAAGCTAACTAGCTTCACCTGAATCTGACACACTCCCGACTGGACTTAAATAACTCAACATCGTGCCGAGACATCTGTTCGTCCACATGACGATAAAAAATAAAGTCCATAGAGCCGATTCTGAATTTGCCGCGTGGCAAATGATACACAAGCACCCGGTATCGTAACACCAATTACACAGCTGCTTCCGTCTTGACTCGTGAGACTCTCCAGCTCATCCTCATCCTCCGCTATAAAAATGTTTTGTTTCCTTGTGTAGCATAAAGTGACTACAATTTCGTAGTGCAACCATGAGGTGTAGAATGACAGTTTAACAACTAAATAAATTATATCGGAATTTTCTTTCTGACTAGCAAACTATCTGGCTACCGGAAGTTGGGTGTAGTGATGGGCGAAAATGAACGAACGAATCTTTTTTGAACGAATCTTTTAAGTGTCGGTATGTACCTGAGTGCTCATGAATCCCTGGCTTTTCCCAGTCACTGGTATCATAGTGTGCTGTTCACGCTGCTTGCAATGGTGAGTAAATGAGAAGCGATTAAGTAGGACCTGAGTGCTGACGAAGTGGCAACCTCCAGAGCTGAAAAGTGAAGCCAATGCAGAAGTGCCACAAACTGCAGTTCATCAAATGACCACTTGAGGCTGGCTCCAAAACGAGTAAATCCCCAAAGACCCCCACATTAAAATTAATAATTGTACATCAGAAGTAAATATATTTATAGCCTGGTGCAAAAACAAGTTTGGCTATACTTAACTTTAACATTCATGACAACTGTACAGTGGGTGAATTTATTTATAACTCACTTGTTTACATTTTATTAAAGCATAAAGTTATACATAGGCCTATTAAACAGACATGGCAGCTTGAATGACAGGCTGATCGCGAGCCGTCGCTAGAGTCTAAAGTCAGATCTGACCTCGTCCAAACAGTGATTTTAGGCTCATAAGCTAACTAGCTTATCTGGACACTCTATCACTCAAAGTACAGTAACCCACTCATAACCCACTCCAGCTACGTTTCCAGAGCACACAGTGCATTCATATGGTGGACATAAAGACATTAATTTAACTGTAGTGGCATTTATCTACTACCTCTGAGAGAGGGCGCCCTTGAGCCAATAACCCTGGTATAATCATATTACTACATAACATAAGTGCGTGACTATCACATTATAATAGCAAGTGGAATTGCAATACACACTATGTCACACGGCAGCACTAGCTGTCAAACCTGCATGACAAAACAGACATCCTATTTTGCATCAAAACTCAAAAGCTGCAATGCATTTACACGTATCAACTCAAAGGAACCGAAACCGTGAGAAGAGTCGTTCCGCCCATCACAAAGTGGGTGGGGCGGAATAAGGTGGGGGTTGTTCCATCTATTCACCTGAGTTTTCTTAGTTATCCTTTTGTCCCAAAAAAAAAACCAACCCTCTCACAGAAAACTTCCTGGACTCCTCGACACACGGACTGAAACACCGGCACAGCACATAACATCACAGCAAAATGATCATCTACAAGTGCGCCATCTGCAGTAAGTAATCCTGTTTTTCTTCACAGAGAGAAAGAGAGAATGCAATTATCAGGGCTAGATCTAAGAGGAGATATGAGCATGAGGACACAGGTAAGACAAGAAGGCACATGGTGTGAGACAAGGAGCTATGGAGGACGAGTCAGTCAGGGAGCATGTGGAAGTTTGCTTTGGGAAGGATCGGGTGATTTTTTTGGCTTTTGTGGTTATACATTAGGAAATCTGATATAATTGATTAATTGATTTATTATTGATATATTTCTGGGCATTTTGGGAGTTTGTGGAGAGGGTATGTAGCATCAGATGAGAAAACTCTTTTAGGCTCTCAAACAAAACAATTCAGGGTTGGAAATGTAAGTGGGAAGATGTTATTTTAATGTAAGTTAGGATTTTAGTTTTAATTCAGTAGTTGGCAGTTCATAGTGTACACGTCATTCAAAGAGTGACGTGCTGCGGTTCACTCTGAAAACCACGCCCACTGCCTCCATGCCGGTGTCATCCGTGGCTGCAGGCATCATATCTTCGGTTGTCCGTCAGTCCGTCCATCCTGTTCTTTTAAAAAACAACAAAAGAAACGTACAACTCGACTCAACAATGAACTGATTAGAATCTGATGGTTAAAAGTCACAGTGAGCTCACAAAACATGTTTTTGGCCATAACTCAAGAATCCATTCACTAATCATGACAATATTTCACACAAATGTCTAATAGAATAAAATGGTTAAGTGATGACATTTTATATCCCAGAGGTCAACTTCCCTGTAACATTATTACATTCTTAAAAAAATCTGGCCATTATTTATTGTCATAACTAAGGAATAGAAGGGGAGACAGGGAGACATTCGGTCAAATACTGGAATGGTGACACTTATCTTGGGTGTCCATCTTAAAACTGTGGTGACTGTATAAATCTGTGCTCTTGGATTGATGATGTGTGTTTAAAACATTTCAATCAGGAGAGACTTGTAACTGCAATTTAACTGGTTTGCAGAGGCATAAAACCAAGAGGCGGTAATTGTATTTTTTTTTTTTTTTCCTAGGATGGCAAAGGCACGACCTGACCGGCTCTGTCTTCCTCTGCCTCCGATTGACTCACACTGACATTCTTAGCTAAACCTAATCAGTCTTACTCCTCATGTCTAAACCCAACCAATCCAGCCAACAAAGGCAACAAGTAGTTGTGAATTAGAGGCAGAGTAGGGCGGGTCATGCCTTTGCCCTCCTTAGAAAAAAAAAAAAAAAAGTGTCCTACTGGAGCGAAAAACAATCAGCTGCATGATACTTTGCATAAATTACAAGTGCAACTTTTAGCTCTGAACCGCAATCGTTTTTTCCCAGTGGTAACGATACACTAATCCCATGGATGTATTAAGAGAACTGGATGTAACGTTGAAGGGCTGTGACAGCACACTAGAGACTTACAGGAATAAAATTAATCGGACAACTCTAAGACTTTCGAAATGTTATCAGACTGAATGAACCAAATCCTGATAGTGACACAAGTCATTTAGTGAGGGTTGCGACGCTAAAAGAAAAGCATCCTCTGATTTACAAATCTCTCTTTCACCATGTAGGTCAATGGAAAAAGGAGCCTTTTAGGGCCACAGGGCATCATGTGAGGGTGTAATTTCACCGTTTGGCTGCTACTAAAATTGACTTCAAAGCTTGTTGCACTCCCTGGGGGCGGGGGTAATCCTCTGTCCCAGAGCAATTTGGAACATACCACCTGTTACACCTTAAACAGGATAACATGATCATACCTCTGCCATCCCTAACAGCCATGTCAAAACATTGGGGTTTTTCCTTTTTAACCAAGCACGTTAGTGATTCGCTTGCCTTGCTATGTTAACAAATTGTTAAATTTAACACAGCCTGAGTTAGCCTTTGGTAAACATTTATGTGTAAACAAACCACGTACCGGTGGTTGACAGTTGCCGCTGTCATCGGAAACGGAAGTCGTGTCACATGATGCTTCAGAGGAGACAGTGCCTCATCTCTCTCAAAGCATGTTTCCTCATTTCCTCTCTCCATCCATCCCTAGTGGGAGGGACTAAGATGCAATTAAAGACCAAGAGAAGGAAACGTGGATGTAATTTAAGACAGTTGGGATGCATCCACTCTCTGCTTCTTATTTAGTGTTTATTATTGGATGGTAAACCAGCATTTATTGCCACCAAGTAGAGTGGAGTCGCTACACCCTTATCAGTGGGTTCTTTCAGTCCCGCTATGTTCCACTCGGGGGCAGCTGCGGGGTCAAGTGTGATACCTTATGGTCAAATTCAGTATACTGGTCCAGCCTGGTGTTTCATTTAATATCAAAACAGCCCAACCCCACTCATTACTAAACCAAGTTCCAGATCAAGATGTTAACGTTAATAAATCACTACTGAGAAATTTAAGCTTGCCATCCAGTGTGTGCATCTTGTAGTTTATGGAGCCTGGAGATTTGCTTTGTGTTTATTAAGTGCGACAATGTTTCCTTCCTGCAGATGATGAGATGTTCTCGGACATCTACAAAATCAAAGTGTCCGACAGTGGCATCTTCTACGAAGTCGAAGGAAAGGTGAGTCAGTGGGACACACGTAGATTGGATGTGTGTATGTGTGGTCAGACTCGGGAGGATTTTTTCCCCCCACATTGTCGGCCGAATGCAAGGCCATGATTTTTTTTTAAAACAAACTCACCGTGTTCAACAGTCTTGATAAAGGTGACAGAGCAATTGCACATTTTAATGTAATACATTACACACATTTTAGACATAGTTATAGCTTCAGGTTGTGAATCTATGATGAGTCATGTGATCAGTGTTCCTTTTGTGGCTGACTGTACCTGTAGTGATGTGAGTGGCATTGTCTTTACATGACGTCACTACAGTCAGGATGTCATACGTAGGGTGTGTGTCAAACACACACAAAGGAATTCATGGTGGTAATCGAACAAGCTCACAGCTTAAAGTCACAACCAGACTTCGACCACAAAACCACTCTCTGAAGCACTGAACATTATCACGAGTTATTAAATTATTTGTGTTTAGAGTTCTTTACAAAACACCCAGTCCTGGTTAAAGGTGCTCTGCCTTTACTCGGGCTGAGACTATGGATAAAGGACAGCACAGAAATATTGCTCCACAATCATAACAAGACTACATGTTTTTGCAGTTTTGCACTGAAAATGCTGTATAAATATTTACCTTTTTTTCCCCTCCTGTGTGAAGAAATAAGAAAACACAGGTGACATTGGATTTTCTTTCAATGTGAATCCATGTATTAAAGCCTTTTACGAACTCCAAAAGTTATTTTACATTACAGATTTAATGTTATTTCAAATTTAGTTTAACCACGGGTGAGTTTTCACTTAACAGATGAAGTGAAGCTCACCCCGACATGGTGGAGCCAAATGTCACATTGTCTCTGTGATTTACCATAAACTCATGTTCTCTGTCCTCATCATGTCTGTCCTCTCTGCCACTCCGGCTTGATGTCTCTAGACCACCACCAGGAGTGAGGATTTCGATGAGAGACTAATTGGGGCCAATGCCTCTGCAGAGGAAGTAGCAGAGGGCACTGAATCATCCTGTCTTTCTGGCATAGACATTGTTCTCAACCACAATCTGGAGAGCACGGTCTTCAACAAGGAATCCTACAAAATTTACATCAAAAAGTACATGAAGACGTGAGTATCAGTGCTGAGGTTCAATGCACCAACAACAAGGAGAGGAAGCTAGACTGGTGCATCCTCAACTCTAACTGTGGGGCGTGTGAGATCCAACACAGACTGATTCTTTTACAATCTGTCTTTTCTGTTTGCATGTCCAGCATTAAGGAGAAGCTGGAAAAGACCGATCCAGACAGAGTGAAACCTTTCATGACTCGCGCCCCAGATGAAGTTAAGAAGGTCTTGGCAAACTTCAAAAACTACCAGGTATCCTGATTATTATGTGAAAAAGAGCTGTGCACAAACCCATATTGTAAACCACATCCATCATCATCATCATCTTAACTGTGCCCCATAGACTGTGGTCAGTCATCTTGAGACCTGCATCTCTTTGAAAACTGAACTTGCGCTATTTCACCGATAGTTTTCTCACATGCCGTCTTTGTCTGCCTGCAGTTTTTCACAGGAAAATCCATGGATGTAGACGGCATGGTGGGACTGCTGGACTACCGTGAGGATGGCAGCACGCCATTCATGCTTTTCTTTAAAGATGGTCTGGTGGAAGAGAAATGCGTAAGTACTCAGCTGAGTCCAAAAAAAACAAAAGAAGTGTCATGAAGTTTCTATTTTTTTTTTAACGTGATGCAGCTGTGGAAATTAATGGGCTTTTCGTCACAGAAAACATTTTGACATGTAGGTTTAAATGAAATGACTCACGGCTGAACGCCACTTAGCTGTGACAGTTTCAGGGTCCCGGTATTGTTCATGCATGAATGTCATTTAAGATTTTGCTTCTAAATCATATCCTCTGATGTGAATAAGACAACTGAAATGTATTTTGTGCACAATATATTTTTGATCTTCACCATTTGGCTCTTTGTGATATAACACAAAAAAGCACTTTGAGTACTTTGTGTGTTTTTGGTATTTTAAAAGGCCAACACAGTGCCGAGTCTTTATATTTAATAAAAAAATGAAAATGTGTCCTTACATTGATTAATCCATTTTTTGTGGCAGCCGCTATCAGAACTTGACTTGATTAATTTTGAGGTGCACCGGAAGCTGAATACTCTAAATTGTGAAAAGATGCTTGATAGCCAAAGTATATTAACGTGTATTCCTCTTTCTTGCAGTAACTACCTGGAACCACATTTGCTTCAATTGGCCCCAAGAGCAGACTAAAGGATCACTATTTTACATCATGCTTCAACAGAAACATTCTTGTACAAATTCTTGACCAAGGCTGGGCGACTCAAACGTGATTGGTCACTCAATATAGTTTTTAACTTTTTCTTTTTTGGATTTTGCAGTGTGATTTTTTTTTTTTACCCAGGATTGGCCCAGTTTTTTGGGACTGAAAATAAAAGGCTGGACAATGAGTGAAGCTCTGACTGTATGTGACATAGTTTTTCTTCTCTATCTGCATATAATTTTAATGATCTATACAGACCTCTTGTTTATGGTTGCATTAAATCGGATTCCATCTAATGTGAAAATACTTCTAGTTCAATTTCAAAATAAAATCTAGTACCACCACTTTTACTGCATTTTTGCGATATGTTGAGTAACCCTTTACAGGCAGCTTTTTGGTTTTAAGAGATAGTTTGGATATTTTTATTTTATCTCCCAGGCCTACCGCTGCCTCAATCGGTTTGTGTTACTGTTATTTTGGTGAGGTACATTTACTGGTTTTGTCAAAGGAGTCTGGTGGGTTTGAAGAGAGCTATGTAACGGCTGAAGGTCCCCGTTAGAAAGGGAGCTCTGATGGAAATGTAATGCAGTTAAGTGATTTTTCCAGGTGGTTAATTTGCTGCTGCCCCTACAGCAATCCATTGCTTAGTTTCTGTTGCAGTACAACTGCCTACCTCTTTAAACTGGGAGTGTTCTGATCACCATCTACTGTTGGTAACACACTGACTATGGATAAACCCCAAAAACAACTTTCCCTTTAAATTACACATATTACCAAAGAGCACAGTGAAATAACATTGATGAGGGCACAGTAATTTTGTTTAAATTTTTGTGGCCCTTCTGCTGATCTGTAACCAGACATTTTCCACAGCATTTGTCATCAAGGACCCATTTATAGTTTTTTGTTTTTTTTAAACACACCTTACTTTGCAATGTATGTTACAGAAGGGAATCAGATATGGTGCAATATGCCTCAGTCAGCTTTATTTTCCTTACGTCACCTCAGCAATGTGATACAAAAGTTGTATGAATTCATTACACATTACACAGAAATGTATAGATAGTATTAGATATACAGCAGTGCTTGTGTCAAAGCAATGACAAGTGATCCACAGTTTAGTCCATTGACTGAGGAGTTTTTAAAAATAACCGTATAGAGAAAGATGTGTGTTATACCAAATCTTTTCAGTTGTTTAATCCCATGATAGAAAGTTCTTCAACAAGGAAACATGAAGAGGTTGTGTAGCACGTGTATTTCTGTGTCTAACCGTTAGTTCAGGGTTAAATCAAAATGTTGATCTTCCGATCTCACCGTCAGGAGTTTGGCATTTTGGCCTTACCCCACAAGTGGTTAGGGTGTGGTCACACATTTAACATGCTTTAACCTTAAAAGACAGAGCAGCAGCAGCAGGTTTCTGCCCTGTCAGATCTATTGTAAGTATAGTTTAAGGCTGTCCGCAGTTGCTATAGTAACACTGCTAGAAAGGTGAGATAGGTTTCCAGTTAGTTTGCTCCTTAATCATCGTTTTCTCTGATTCACTGTGGCTGTTGAAAGTCACCTTGCTGTGTAGCACGTTCATACTTGCCCTGTACTCGCTGAACCAACAAGCCAAAAGAATTTTCAGTTGCAGCTGTTGTTTTACCACTAAAGCCTACTTTTAATTACTGCCTGATTTATTTATTTTTGAAACACACTATATTTTCTCTCAAGTTGTCAGTTTTTCCTACTTCTTAGCCAGGAGATGATAGAAAAGTTTTACCACAAAAGTGTAAGTGACAAAAATAAACAGCCATGATGTTTACTATGATGGTTTTTCTTCTTTGATTCCAACCTGGGATGCACACAGAGGAAAATCTGGAGTGAAAGTGAAGTTGAACGGAGCGTCTTCACAGCAGATGTTCTGACTTGTCACACAAAGGTGTGACTACTAACATATTTAAATACAGCAGTGTGTTGCAATAACTGCTGGAACAGTCTAACCGGTTCTTCCTATGACACGCCTTGTGTAAAAAAGGTCTGTCTGACTGAAAGTGCTCTGATGGGAGCATGGCTATCAAGGTCTGCAAGATTTATTCATTAAGTGAAACATGTAAAGTTTGAAATAGACTTTTGACTGGAAACAAAAGGTTAACTGTTGATGCTCATCATCAAAAAGAAATGTCAAAAACTAAATATGATGAAGGCTATCTTGCTTAAGTTGAATGTCAGTGTGGCAGGAGAGCCTTGTGTGTCTAAATAAACGACATGACAGAAAAGTTTGGTCTAAATCTAACAAGCTTAAAACATGCAGGCAAAGAAATGGCTGCATGTGGTATGGTGTAAAATCATAAAACAATATGTTTGATTCATAGTAAATGGGCTAGAACATGCAAGTGTGCAGATTTTAGTGATAGTCGCATCACAGTTTCCCATACAAATTAAGTCATGCATGTCAGTCAACTCAACATGTCAACATATTGAGCTATTTTTTTTATTCTTATTTTCAGGTGATTGTACACTAAAGAAAATATACTAATTATATTATATTCCATTTCTGCTGATGTATCCCCTGAATCCTACACACTGGACCTTTACAGTGCTGTACTAGCTGCTGCATAGCAGATGTTTCCTACCAATAATAATATTAACTTAAAAATTATGAACTCTAACCCTAACCCTCAAAAAGATAACATAATGCCTACATATCCCATAAACAATATTTCCTTTTTGACATCTATATTCAGGATGTCACTGAAAGAGCTGACAGTTGTATCTCTGTTCTTCCCTGTGAGATGAGACGCTGGAACTAGGCCGTCTGCATCTCCTCTTCCTCAGCAGACTGGTAGTGTCGGTACTCTGGCTTCAGCTCCCAGGTGCTTTTGTGAACCCCTTTGCTGTTGTATGTCCCAATTTCTCTCATGATTTCTTTCAGGTAGGTCTGGGGAAAAAGTTGAAATCAACAGACTGTGACCTTTATCTCATATTTGACATGAGGTTGTATTAATTTAGACAGATGTGTTGCACATGCGTGTATAGTTTGTATCCAACATGACAGAAATAACAATATACCTGTCCTTGTCTAAAGAAAAGTCAAGAGTCCTTACATTTATTGCTCTGTAATGGTCCAATGTGATGCTAAATACCAAGCACAGCCTGTGTCTTTGGTGCACAAGCTGAGATCTTAAAGGAACAGTTTGACAGTTTTGCTATCTGGCAGAGAGAAAGATGAGAGAATTGATACCACTCACCTGTCTCTGAAATATAAGGCTAGAGTCAGATATATGCTGACATAAAATCCCTCAAAATGACAAATCAACTTTTACAGAGTTCGGCTTGCACTTTCCTTCGGTTCCCAGTGTTTATTCAAAGCTACAAATTTAGCCAAAATTTCATACTATTGCCTTAAAGGAACTGTTGTCATAGTGGGAAAGCGGTAACACCCACATTTGTGCAGTAAATACGTAGTGTTAGCTACAGCCAGCAGCCAGTTAGCCAACTTAAACATGCAGAATGGAAAATGTTGAAACGCCCATCTTAGCCCAGTCCCAGTAGTCAAAAGTTCATTTACTCCAGTTCTGTACAATTTTTTAAATCATTTCACTTTGAGTATTTCCTTTTTATGATACACTCCTAATTCACTACATTTCAGAGATACATATAGTACAATCCAAAATCCCCAAAAGTTGTGACACTGTGTAAAATGTAGATAATGTAGATAAGAGAATGCGCGTTTATTCAATTCAATACAGTACAAAGACAAGATATTTAATGTGCATACTGATAAACTTAGTTCGTTTTTATTTATTTATTTTTTTGCAAATATACAACTTGCATGCCTGAAACAGGTTCCGAAAAGTTGGAACAGGAGCATGTTTACCTCTGTGTTACGTCACCTTTTCTTTTAACAACACTCAATAAGCGCTTGGGAACTGAGGACACTAATTGTTGGAAGTTTTTAAGTTGAAATGCTTTCCCTTACTTGCTTGATATATGACTTCCGGTGCTCAACAGTCAGGGGCCTCCACTGCCATATTTTCAATAGGAGACAGGCCTGGACTGCAGGCAGGCTGCAGACTGTACCTGCACTCTTTTACTATGAAGCCACACGTGCAGAACGTTCACAATATGTGTGTTGCTGGAATAAGCAGTGATCCTTGAAAAAGATGTCATCTGAATGGCAGCATATGTTGCTCCAAAACCTGTATGTACAAAGTTTATTGGTCTGTACATTAAATATCTCGTCTTTGTACTGTATTCAATTGAATATAGGTCAAATTAGATTTGCAAATCACATTCTGTTTTTATTGATATTTTTGGAATTAGAGTTGTACGTTCTACTCCACTACTTTTTTTTTTTTTTTTTTTTGAGAACAACAGTTACAGAGTTAGAGGGTTACACTACACTTTAATTAAGAACAACACAGTAAATAAGCAAAAGATAAATTATGATATATAGTCTATAATGTGGGTAAAACACCTCCACCTTTATTAGCTGTAACATTAAAGTGATGTCTACAAATTAATACAGCAATAATAAATATACAATAATATTATTCTGGAATGGGCCATTTGGCATAATGAATGACTTTGCTTTTGGTACCTGAAATATTTTGATGCTACAACTGCTACAACTTTTACTTGAGTAAAGTTTTAATGAGGCACTTGTCTTGCTACTTTCATAGAAGTAAAAGATCTGAATATTTCTTCCATCACTGCTCTGTAAAGGCAACAAAATTCACCTACCAGCACCTCTAAAGCTCACTCGCTAACTCATTCCATTTGGTGGTTAAATCTGTTCAAACACTACAGCGTAATAAATGGGTTAAATGCTACATTATGTATGGGCTAAGGCGATCGTTTTCTGCCTGTTTCCAGCCTTTGTGCAAGGCTAAACCATGAGGTGTTGGCTGTAGCTTTATATATAGTCTGAATGGAAGTATGAGACTGACTAACATGCCTACTTTTACAATAAAAGGTGGTTTCCCTGTAACTCTGCTTGTACTCACACACCCAGCTTTGCCTCTCATTTAAACCTGCTTAGACCTCTAATTTCTGTAGTGACAGTACTGTTCAGTTTGATGACCAGATATAAATCCAACACAAACCTGATGTCTAATACCGAGCAGTAGTTGTGAAACACCATTCAGTGGTGCTGTGTGAGAAACCATACCCTCCAACGACCACTGGGTGTCTCTGTTGAGCTTGTAGAGACGCGCCCACAGCACCTGATGAATACCAGTGATGTGATTCAAGACTTTTCATAATGGGCATTTCGGTTACTTTAGTTCAGTTAATTTGAGTGTTAGCCAAGTGCTTTAGGAGAGAAATGATGGTGTGGAGTGTATTGCGGTGTTTGACTCCTACTCAGCCGATGGTTATGCAATCAGATGCAATCAGAGGAGAGGAGGACCTCAAGGTCTCATCAGCACCTACACGTTGCTGTTCTCTGCGAGCTGGAACGGATCCACTGCACTGTATCGATTCATCTCATGTTCGTGTGTGTGTGTGCGTGCGTGCGTGCGCGCATGCTGGCCCAAATTTAAGCCACAAAAGATAGTGTGAACAGGCATGAACGTCATGCCGTGGGCGATTTGTTCAAATTTAACAAAGCAAGGTGGATAGTGGGCAGGTGTATTGTCTTTTTTTTGGGGGTGTTTTTTTCAAGCCATATTGTTATGTATGTTTGTGTGCATGTGTGTGTCCATGTTTGCGCTGCTCACCACAGGTTGTTTGGTGATGTCCACCAGGTCCTTAATGTTGTAATACTGGTGCTTCTCAAAGGCAGAGAAGAGCATGTCCAGCACAACCTGTCGCTCAGCCCTCACCATCTTCCCCTCTGACTTCTTCTTCTTCTCATGCTCCACCTGAGGATCAGACTGAATGTCAGGACTACTGATACTGACAGTAATAATAGTGACACTTGTACTATTTCTAATGTTAAAGGGATACATTGGACCTTATTTTCATACGTTTTTGTTTCTAACTTATGGGAGGAACAATCAAATGTCTGACAACATTATGGAACAGACCGAACGGACAGAGAAGTGAAGTTTTTTTTTAACTTTCACCTTTTGTGGTCTGCTTGTTCTTGTATCCAACCGAGTCTTTTTTTCTTTGTAGGGTCCTTTCCATAATGTTATCAGACACTAGTATCTGAGCCTGTCATTGGCAAAAACATGTTCAGTGGACATACACTGACACTGTGATCTTGCCCTGAAGATTTCAGTAGCTGCCAGCTGTAGTGGTTTCACTTAACACTGGAACAAAATCTGTTGTTCCACTAATCTAGAGACCTAGAGACTTATATACTGAAAAAAAGGATTAAGGATGAAAAATACCAACGTTTCCCTTTAATCTGACCATTCGGGTTTGATTCTGATGTCACACTTTGATGGAGTCTGAAAAACAAGGTCCATAAAAGCCTAAATACACATGTCAATACACTTCATGTCTATGTCCCAGTTTGTTTTTGCTTTTTCTTTTTAATCATAATCTGCGTTTTTAGTTCATATTTAGTTGCACTTCATTAAAACTGCGTGTTATTAAACTTAACTGATATATTCTTCTTTTAACCTGGTTATCATATTTTATTATTATTATATATATTTTATTTGTACTTGTAGTAAATTGTGCCAAGCACATTTGACATTAACAGGTAACTCCAGTAATTTAGTTATGCATTTTCATTAAAGTTCCAGTGTGTAGGATTTAGAGGCATCTACTGGCAGAAATGGTAAATAATACTCATAACTATGTTTTCATTATTTTCATATCACTTGAAAATGATAATTGTGTTTTCGTTACCTTAAAATGAGCTGTTTATATTCTACAAACATAGCGGCTCCTTTTCCATGTCCGCCATGGGCTCTTTCCGATAGGGCCCTTTTCATGTTTTTGGGCTTTCACATCAGCCACTGTATTTCTCCTACACATTTTGCACATGGGAGAAGTTTCAGGTCTGCAACCTCACTGTTAGATGCCACTTAATCCCACACACTGGACCTTTAAGTTGGTGCACTTGCAAAAGACAGAAAAAAAGAAAATTTGAAGCAGTAAAGGGAAATGGTGACTTTTAGTCCCTACTATGGACCGTTTCATTGCTATTCTGTTGCTAGGGCAACAACTTTGGTCCCTGTTTACTTCCTGTCAGCTTCTACATTAACATACATTCAAACAGGAAATATAAAGGGACCCATTTAGAATGTTTATGTTGTCCAGTTTGAAACGGTCTATAGGTCAAGCCCTAGAAAGACTGGATCCTACATTTACCATAAATCTTTTGTTAGACCCTCCTTGCCTGACAAGTCTTTCAAACTGAATGGCAATAGTTTCATCAGGGTTATACTCTCAGACTTTAAAAAGCTCCTCCAGAGCCACAAGACATATTAATAGGCCTGCAACTAATGACTGTTTTTAATCATTATATGGTCTGTAAAAAGTAAGAAAGCAGTGAAAAATGTCCATCACAGTTTCCCAACTAAAAATGATGTCTTTAAATGTGTTGTTTTGTCCAGCCCATAGTCCGAAACTTAAAGATCTTTGGTTTACAAACAAAGATATTTAAGAAAAAGTGCAATTATTCACATTTGTAGGGCCATTTTGTTATAGAAAAATGTCCCAAAAGATTGACTGTAAAAATAGTTGCCAACTGACGTTTTTATCAGTTGGCTAATTGTTTAATCAGCCGACTGTTTCAGCTTTAAAATAATACATACATATGTTTTCACAGGTTAAAGACTACTCTGTGATACATAAACTGAACTTAATGTGTAAAATTGGTGGACTGCCCCTTTTAAAAAAAAAAAAAAAAAAGCTGGCAATTGAAAAATGTGATCACATGATATTAAAAATATGGTGAAAAATTACAGTTCCCTCACTATTTTACATTCAGTAGCTGAATCAGATGGTCATGTGATATACAATACACAGTTTAGGAGACCTGTAAATTACTTATTTGCAATATGTGCAGGTCAGTCCTGCAACAACTGGCTTTTACTCTCTACTTTAAATTATTTTATAACTACATCACTTAAAAACATGGTATGACCCATTTGTTAAAGTCAAACTGGTCACACACACACACACACACACACACACACACACACACACACACACACACACACACACGCCGTGATTAGTTCTCACATTGAAGTCATGGTTGGCCACAGGCTTGAAGACGGTAGTGACGGCTCTCTCCAGCTGCTGTGACAAACGCTGAGGCTTGGTAGACTCTCTTATCTGCAGCCTGACACGCACACAAAGAGAGAGAAAGTTTGCTTTGTGTTTCCTGTGATATAACTTGATCTCTGCTGACAGTTGTGCCTGTTGGCACGGAGACGACTGTCAGCACCTTGAGGTATAACTATCCAAATAAGTAGTGGCAGCTGCTCTGCTTTCTATTTATTTATTTATTGTTCATCTTGACTCAGCCAGCCATCAAATAGATTGTATTTAAACTGCTCGCCACACAAAATTACTATGATATATTCATAAATATATACAAACCATAAACAGCTATGTAAATAAAACCATAGTAAAGCATGCTGATGCATAAGACACTATTTCTATCTACTTATTTTCTTCATATCTCTCATTTTTTTGTAGATGAGTCATATTTCATCCTCCATATGTTGATATATTTAAAACTCATAACATACCAGCTGCATACAAAAGAAATATATCAGGTATAATAACAATCAGTGAGCATTCAGATGTTTTTGTTTTTCCTCTCCAATATGAATATTTATGTGGCTAATGCTAAATATAATCATTTTATCTACAGTAAGAACGTGTGGTCAAGTCTATTATAAAACTGTTCTCGAATTGTGTCCACACACACGCCGCCATGACAACATAATGTCCTGGATATCCCGTAGCTTGCCATGATGAAGGGACATTTGTCAGCTGCCACCCAAAATGGGAGATTACAGATCTGGAGTGAAAAGTGAAAAGACTTTCCTCATCGAGTCAGAGATGAAATACAACTGGACAGTTCAGAATGTACTCTACAGTACACTGCAGTACCATCCTGACACTTCTAAGAAGAATCCTGGCCAGCTATCTGTGTTCTGATGGCAGATGACGGTAAAGTGTTAGTGACGGTCAGGAGGGGCACGTCTTTGCACGTCAGTCATGTAAGTGCTTTCCTGTTATGTGTCTCGCTGATTCTATGTCTGACACATAAGCGGTCTCACACACTTAAGCAAACTGTATTGTGGGCTTGCCTTGTGTTTTATTGTAGCAGTGCATCTGCCACGGTGATGCAGTTGCTATAGCAATACCATGCACTAACTAGATGGAATAACAGATTCCAATGAAGAGACAGAGACCATTTAAAAAGGCAGAGTGGACTCGAGTGTTTAGTGTACACAAATTAACAGTTGCAGCTATGCCCTGGTCAACACGTCAAACTTCTCTACTCCTGTTAGAATTAACTCACAACACTTGAACAGATTTTGTGCAGGGGTGAAAAAAAGAGAGAACAAATGCTGCCTTGACATTTCTGTGGTTATTTTTCCACTAATCATATGAATAATCCATCAATAGTTGGCCCAATACTTTACTGCAACGACGATGGAATGAATATATACATTGGAATAATGCACACTGTGTATCATTGAGTTTTTTGAGGTGTGTAGGTAGGAGGGAAAATTACACTTGCTAGTATATTTTTTATACATATTTTGCACAAATGTTAAGTTATCATCCAGTGCTTAGTTTACAATATTGATACTGGACAGTCTGAGTGACTGACATAAGCCTGAATGTTGGAATATAAACTATCCGTAACATCCATTTAATGTATTTCAATGTACAGATGATTCCTCTCTTTGCTGCATCCCATTATTCTAACACTACAATCACGAGGCACAAACACATTCAAATTCACCACCTTTGTTTTGACGTAATTCAGTCTTTTCAAATTGCAGCGTTTTTTTGTGGCTGAACAATTTCAAAGTTCACTCACTTTTTCAGCTTCATGTAGTTGTCATTGACGACCGGGCTGCATTCAGCTCTGTGCACCACCATCCCCTCCAGACTGATTTCATCTACAACAAAGACAGTGACTCAGCTGCTCAATCATGATTCAGACACATGCACAGAGACACAGCGAGTTTGTTGGGAAAAAAAAGAGTCAAACTTTTTTTAGTGAAACTTCACATTTTGTTGGTGTAAAACTTATTTAAATAGCTTATATATACTTTAAATATTGAGCAAAACACCCATTAAACAACAGTGAAAATAAATGCTACAAAATTCAGCTATCTGTAATCACCAGTTTCTCAATGTGATAGTGACACAATCCAGATTTTTTGTAGAAGCTGAGATAAATCCCAACTGGCACTCAGCAATACAGAGAGTACCTGAAAAGGAAACCAAATATGGTAATTAAACACAATTATTTTGGACATACCTTTATATTGTCCATGCGTCGTATTTTTAAACCTCACACGACCAACTCTGTAACCATACAACCATCATGAGTTTTGGGTTGATGGCACAGGAATCTACCCCACCTTTACTATCCATCCAATATGACATGAATGTGGCTTTAAAAGACATCACGCATTCACTTAAGTCCAGAGAAGGATATAAAAAAATAGTTACAGAATCAAAGATCTGCATGACTGTAGCGCTGGATGTTGAGCCAAACTTGGCCACGGAGGAGACTAAGAACCAAGCTCTCACTCTAATGGAGCCTGACAGAGATGGGACAAAGTGCCAGAGGGACAGCCCTCTCTGCAGCACTTCATGGCCGTTTACAAAAATGTCATGAAGAGCCACTGAGGAGGAACCAGAGTGTCACTCAACATGAGGTAATACTCACAGCAGCCAAGGCTCTATGTACAAAGAGGGAGGGTGTAAACAAGCAGGTAAACTGTCACATTGTCACCACCAACAAACATCCAGGTGTTGTGTGTGTTGTCTCATATTGTGCACTATTTCTGAGCGGAAAATATCAACCCTCTAAATCATAAAATGAAAAAGAAATATAGAAAACATCCTATATCTATCTACATCTACAAATTCATAGATAACGAAAATAACAATTAGTTGCAGCCCCAATTCTTTCTGTTCTTCTTAGCAACAGTTGCAGAGCTAGTTCATCAGGAATATCGCTAAATACAGGGCAGTCTTGCAATAAATCCTACATTAATTAAGTTTATCATAGTCATTTTTGTTGAGAATGGATTCATATTAAAAACATTTTCATATGTGATTTATTTACTTTCTATAGTGCAATGCAAGTCGCAGCACCACAGCAATCAACACCTCTGTCACCAGTGTCAGATTTGCAGCCAAATCCTGAACCCAAGCTCATCTGTGCTGTGCTCAGACATGAAGAATGCAATTTTCCAATGCTTTCCCCATTAAATCTGACACAGCACAATCTGCAAGAAGGAAATTGCCTCAATCCAGGTGCGCACAGCTGGGAAGAACAGCCTCAAAAATACTGAAATAGCAGTAATTTTTTGTCAGTGGTGCTCCTACAAAGAGCTGAGCATGCACCACATGTCATCAAGTCTGGTTTTCTATTTTTAACAATTGTGCAAAATTGGATAATTAGGAGACCGAGTTCTGGTTGCCCCCATGGGGAGGCTGTATTCAGCCATTATGGCCCTCACTTATGGAATAGCCTGCCAGAGAGCATCAGGGCTGCAGAGGCTGTTGATGTTTTTAAAAGGACGCTCAAGACTCACCTTTTAATTTGGCTTTTAACTTTTACTCTTTTTATTCTTCTGTTATTTTAATCTCTTATGCTTTTAAATTATTTATTTTAAAATTTTTATGCATTTTATTATAATTAAATTTCTACATCTTAATTTTCTTAATTTATTTATTATTAATATTAATATTATTATTATTGCTATCATTATTATTATTATTATTATTATAATCTTTAAATCTTTAATATTTTCTAAATCCTTAAATTTTCATGCATTTTATCATTATTTTATCTCATACTTGCTATATCTTATCATATTGCCTTTTAGTTTGTAGCTCCAGTGTTTCCTCATGGGGGGGCCTCCACAGTGAGAGGTGTGTCCGGTCTGGCCGTGGGGATGTTGTCCTGGAGAACCCTCGGGTCCAGAGAACTGGGAGGCTCTGCACCATGTGTGGAGTCTACCCCAGTCTGTCTGGGTCAGGGTGGTCTCTGTAGCCGCGCTCCCTGTGGCCGTAGGCTGTGACACCTCTCAGTGTGGATGAGCTCGCCATAGGTGGTTCTTCCCTCACTGAGTCCAAGTGGACGTTTGTGCCAAATGTAATGATATTCCCTTCAGGTGTTTCTAAAATATCATGTTCACAACAATGGGACGGACATAAGGTCACAGTTACCTCGACCTGTGACCACCAAAATCCAATCAGTTGATTTTTGAGTCAAAGCGGACGTTTGTGCGTTCCTCAGATATCTTGTCCAAGACAATGGGATAGATATACAAACTAGGGGATGGACAACCCGAAAACATGCCTCTGGCCCCAGGTGACCCTGGCAGAGAGACATAAAAATGCATGAAATGCTTATAAATTACATCATGTTCTAGATTCAACCAGAGGCTGTGAACTATTTAATCTTCTGACCTTGCACAAAAAGTGCCTGGTTGTGACTCTTTGTGTTATTAGCAGTTCTACCAAAGAGACATTTCCCCACTGCACATGTAGTTTTAACTTTAATAACAACTCAAAAGAGGTCAAATTATTCACACATTTTCAATATTTCACCGAAAAAAGCACAGATTAGCATAAGTTCATTTCTACCCCATCAGGACCCCTCAAGTTGAGAACCACTGGACTAATCTTGCCAACCGTATAAAAAGTAGTTAAAACTACAACAGTGAAATGCTGCTTACACACCTAATAATGTCATATATAATAATATCAATAATATACAGAATACAACAATCAGAAGAATAAAAATTTGATACTTCAGGTGCATTTAGCTGAAAATGCCAGGCTTTTATTTTAAACAGTATTTTTACACTGTGGTACTGATAGTTGTACTAAAGTGAATGATATAAGTACTTCCTCCACCACTACCTGTCATAATCCATTCACAACTCCTCTCAATGTGACATTTTAGCTATTTCTGGTTTACCTTGAACATATTTTTTTCATTTGTTGCATCTATTTTTCAAGCTGTTCTTTCATAAGCTGTTTTATCCAATTATACATCTGTCCAACCCACAACCTTTTTCTGAAACTATTTGATGCCTCTTCTGCACCTCTCCAATCAGTATTGAGAGTCGCTGTCACTGTGTGTTGTTTTTTTCCCCTCTTCTTTGCAAATTTTGAATCGACTGTCCAGGAAATGAGTCCAGTTGGTGAGCGTTGGCGTTATATTGGCAGCAGCTCGGTCTACTGTGCATTGTTGTATGATTTGGCATTGTTTTTATGTGGACACATAAAAGGTCTGAGAAGCCGCTACATTTCACACCCACCAGCCAACAATACCAGCAGAGAGAGAGAGACACCAAAAGGGCAAACAGAGAGACGAAGTCTACAGGGAGCGCTAGAGGTCAACAAACAGGCGGTGAGGCATTGATAATGAACAGACTGACAGGTCCAGATGACCTGCGGAGGAGGGAGAGAGGCTGTCAAACTTATTTTAACGTTTTCTCACAATTTCCATAACAGTTAAGGAACCTCAGGTGTGAAATCCTGTCCGGTAAATCCTCTGGGGATTTGTGCCAATTCCCTCCCTTGTCTTCACACATCCCTCACTCACGTCTTTTCCTTTCATTTTCGTCTCTCCCACTTAAAATGCGGGGGCAAAATGCAAAGAAAAGACACATGAAAAAGACGTCTTTCCCTCACAGGCGTTATCTGAAGCAGCGTCAGTTTCTGATGACGTCAGCACAGCAGGATCACCCGTCACTCGGCCTCAACTGCTCTGTGGTGTCTTTTGGTCAGTAGTCTGCGTTTTACACAGATAATGTGATTATAACAAGGGTACGTAGTAATAATGTCCATGCTGTTCTTTTCTACTGATGTCCTCCTACATGACAAACCACACGTTTGCCAAACTGCAATTAAATTTAAGGGTACTTCACTGCTCTGTGTGCACACGAGCCATTTCACTGGCAGCAAAGAATTTTGTAGTCATTCATTATTCATGTCTCCATTTGCTGAAGTTGTGTTTGTAAAGTCACTACTTTATCATTTTAACTGGAATGCCAGAAATGTGAAAGAAATAATTTAGTTATATTTAGTTCTGTTTGATAAAATATGAAGCTGTTACTTTATTCCATTTATATAAGTGACACAATAGCTTTATGGCTGTTTTGTTAATGTGGTCCATGGTAAATATCCTCCAATCTAACATGATGGTCAATAAGAAAACAAAATCTTGGTTTAGGAATACTAAAACACCTCATTTGGTTTTGTTCTTTGGCAGTCCATGTTAGTATGAAACTGTAGTGTTGTGGTGCAGTGATTCTACAGCAATCCAATCAACTCATAGACTTCATGTAAAGATCTGTGTTGACCTCTCTGCAGGATATACTGTGTTTTCCTGCTCAAGCCTCTTCTGGGAAACCTCCCTAATTGAATTAAGAGCACTGGAATGCTCGTATCAATGGCAGATCTCATTGATTACTGGATCACACCAAGAGAAAGGAAAGGAAAGTAGCGGAATCGATGACCTCATCATTTTGCTGTGTTTGATTGTGTTAAATTAATGAATGGGAAAGTGCTGGACAGCTTATTTGTTGAAAGGTTATCGATGTTGACCCAGTTCTTGTTGTATTTTGGACATTTATTTCGGTATAACACTATCCATGATACACTGTGGTGTACTTTCAAATGTTTGTATTCAACATTGTATAAGGGTGTGTGTTATCTCATTCACGATAATACCTCAATAATTTTTAATATGATATGAAAAATTAATATGGTGATTCTCAACATTTTGACCTGTTGACACTGACGTCATACTGTTACCCATGGTAACAATAAGCATGGCTAAAAGCATAACTATTACCGAATCCGCTGTGGTTCCAAAAAGGGGGGCAGCTTCAGTAGTATGGAATACACTGTGGCGTCATTATGCCTGGGCGTCCTGAATGTTTTATGAACAGTCCCAGACTTCTCAGACTCTTCTAGCGACTTACCGCTCAGAGGGAACTCATTCAGCAGCTCCTCTGGCAGCAGCACAGCATTTCACCCTCTCCTTTCTCGTTGTGCATTTACGAGTTGGTGTCGTCAAGTGATTTTGTCACAAACCTTTGGTAATGTAAACCCACGTGACGCTTGCGACTTGACAAAATACTACATATATGTGAATGTGCAACATTTATGGTATCATAACAGCCTGTCACAGGTTGCAGCATGATGATTAGAGGAGAAGCATAAAGGTCCAGGTGATAAAGATCAGGTGTTTAAATGTGTAATTTGTGATAGATGTTATTTTGTTGAACTATTAATATTGTATACAGAATCTGAATTTTACTCTGAGTTACCGTTGTTGTTGTTTACAAACTAAAGAAATGAGAGATAATTTTTGTTTAGCTTTTGCTGAATATTTGAAAGTAAACTGTTAGGCTGACATGTAAACTATATCACAAATTTGTTTGCAATTCTATGTTCTTAAATTATTTTTTTTTCTTTTTTACTAATTTGTCATATCATCAAGAATATTATTATTGCAAATACAGCCTTATATATCGTGATAATATTTTAGGGCAATATCACCCACCTCTACTCACAACTTAAAGGATAAGGACATGTGTCCATATAGACTGAATCACAGTGTTTATTTACAATAACATTAGGGTAGAAACTCCCCGCGTCATGTGCATAAAATGAAATGGTGCTGGGCAAATGGTAACCACCTAAAAAAAAAAATCAATATCTGTGTAAGTCTACACTAACAGCTTTACCTTGCTGACAGACAGCTCTTTCCAACAGGGAGCTGAAGCCATTATCTCAAAGCCGCAGGACTCCACTGACAAAATTGGTGATTTCACTCAGCAGAACATAGGAGTTTCTGGTCTACCGCTGCCTCTATCAGTTAGTGTGTGGGTTAAAGTGGAGAAGATATTTCAAATATAGTTAAACTCTTCTCATTGGGGACAGTTGAAAAAGGACGCTGGCTCCCAGAAAAAAGAAAAAAAAATCCCATGAAAAAACAAACCCTACAATGTGTTAGTCCTTCTCTCAAACCTTTCAACTTTATAACTCTTATTAGTGGACGTCACAAATGACAAATATGTAGATAATTTAAAAAAAAAAAAAAAGCAAAAACAGCTGGGCACTGTTGTTTTTACCTAGCATTACTCATCTAGAAGTAAAAAGTACATTTGCTAGGGACTGTTTTTAACTGTGGATTAATACACATTTGGTGGACTTAATGTACATCAGGATGTTGCATGTGGTATTGACAGAAAAATTCACCTCACCCATGTAATAAAGCAACATATCAGCAAGTGCAAGCATGTGGCTCATTCCTGAAGAACAGTGGGTAGGTGAGTGAGTGAGTGAGTGAGTGAGTGAGTGGCTGGTTGGCTGACTGACTGACTGAGGCTTTGGCTACAGAAGCAACACTTGTCAGTAGGGTTGATTCGTTGTGGTTTTGTGTATTTCTTAATAATATTTGTTAGCAACAACATTATAGAATATCACCAGCCTTCTCTTTAATGAAAAAGGCCTTGATGTATTCAGTGTTAACCTCGCCTGAACAAATGCAGGTGCTGCGGTCACCATAGTAACCATCACATGCCACCTGACATCACGTGTCATCAAGAGTCTGTCTTTAATCTTGAGGTGACGAATGCTTTGCAGTATGTGTCACAGATCTCACTAATGTTCATCTTTGCCTTTTCCACAAATGGATGCAATTATGTGCAATTATTGGCTAGTGAGTGCCAGAGCACTTGCCAGCAACACGTCTAAAAACACACCCACACACAAGAAACATGTGTGCACACTAACATCCAACACTGACATCCCTGCTGTGCAGTACTCACAGTCAAACACCCTGTTGGATTTCATCAAGGCCATAAAGAAATGAGAACCATTCCCCTCCTGCAACTAAGTCTTCCTGTTTCCTCTCTTCAGGATCCAGGGGGACAGAGAAATGTCTTTGTACACATGGAGAGACACACATTTTGTAGATGGAGATAGAAAGGATGGACATTTAATGTGGACTGACCACAGCATGTGTAGCTCAAGGCTTCTATGAGTGGGAGGATCACTTGAGATAAATAGTAGACTTCTGCACATTGGCTTCGCTATAAAACTCTTAAGTGTTAGATCAATGCTTTGGTCCGCACCTTCAGCAGACAGTCAGTATCCTAATTCTCCTACGCACCCATCATTCGGAGCTGCATGAGATTTTATTATTCTCTATTTGATAAAGAACAGCTGAGGCTGAGATTTGAGATCACTTTCCAAAAATTACAACTTTTCCAATGCAGCCACATGGTGTATTTCAGTTCTGTTGGGCAGCTGCTCCTGTTTCATTTAAAAATATCTATGAGATACCACAGACACAATGGCCCGCGTGAAAAAACTACTCATACAAACACATTTGCTTCTGAGTAGCACAGGCAAGAGAATTTATCACATTTACCCTATCTCTCTCATGTACCTTCGTAGGTACAAACAAATTTACGAGTGGTCCAAACATTTTGTACAAGTTATATAGAGTAAGTCTTGATTTAAAACTCACTACATTTAAAGAATAGTTTGACATTTTGGGTAAGGTGATAATTTGCTTTCTTGCTGAAAGTTGATTTATACCACTTTCATAATTGTCCTTTAAATATAAAGTCACACATCACATCTTGGTGGACAAATTATTCAAGTTGAATAGCTTTACTGATGTACACTGTAGAATTAGTTGAGAAGAAAATGACGCAACAGCTGTCAATGGCAACCAAAATCATCAATCCACTGAGGGCTGGATTCAAAATCACACCAGAAATCAAAGTAAAAAAATTAAAATCACCAGCTGATCCAACCTCTGTGAATTTTATCACAATGTGACTCAACAGTTTGTCTGGTCCCAACATGCTAGTATGCACTCTTGACAATGCTCCTGATGAGCTGGCAGATAGCATATGCACTAGCGTAAGGTCTGACAATCGCACATCCACATAAAAATGTCTAAAAATGACTAACCCAATATTATATATTTTGTTTAGTTGAGTACTTTGATTATCAGAAATGTTTCCAACAATTTTTCAAACCCAGATAAATATGAAATATTAATAACAGTAACGGACCGTGTCAGTAGGTCGCAATGGCGGCGCAACTCCAGTTACCATAGACATTAAATGAAGGAGAAGTAGAAGAAGCAAACCGGCTGAGACGTCAGAGAATGAACTTTATTGTTGCTAGGCTAAGCTAACTCGTCATGGATCATGATTATGCATTGACGGTTGCTGCACCTTCTGACACCGAAGCTGTCCTGGTAAACAAGCCGGTAAAACGGAAACGTACGGGTCAACCTGGTTTGTTATTCAGGTTAATGTGGGAAGAAGCAGCGGGTTTGCCAGGCAGCTGAGTGAAGTGGAGCCTACGGAGGAAACACCAGGACCGTCTCAATGTAATCGTCTGTGGAGGTGCTGCGGTGCTGCGGTGCTCGGCTGCACAGATAGGAAACCCCTCAGCTGTCAGGATGTACCACTTTCTCACGCCGCTCTCTCTCACGCAGGCGCTGTCGGATGTAGTCCATGTAGTGTGTCCAAATGCAACTAACACAGGGCGACATGAGGCGACGTAGACTCAGAGGATTTCATCCCGATACCTAACAGCAGTCAGGGTACCATTGGCTATGACATGGAGGTCTGTGCAACCCTCCGAGGTTATGCCTCCCCAGCCATCACTGACCCACTGCCAAACCGGTCATGCTGGATGATGTTACAAGCAGCATAACGTTCACGACGGCATTTACAGACTCTTTAACGCCTTTCACATGTGCTCAGTGTGAACCTGCTGTCATCTGTGAAGATTGGCTGACCTGCCAATTCTGGTATTTTCTGGCGAATGCCAATCACGCTGCTAAATGCTGGGCTGTTAGCACAGGTCCCACTAGGGGACGTCGGGCCCTCATGTGCCTGTCATAGGGTCGGTGTCTGACAGTTTGGTCAGAAACATGCACACCAGTAGCCTGCTGGAGGTCATTTCATAGGGCTCTGGCAGTGCTCCTCCTGGTCTCCTTGAAAAAAGGAGCAGATACCGGTCCTGCTGCTGGTTTTATGCCGTTCTACGGCCCTGTCCAGCTCTCCCTGTGTAACTGTGGGTCTCCTGGTATCTTCTCCATGTTCTTGAGATTGCGCTGGGAGACAAAGCAAATCTTCTTGTGACCACATGTATGGATGTGCCATCCTGGAGGAGCTGGACTCCCTGTGCAGTCTGACTGGCTGCAGGTACTGCCTCATGCTACCAGTCGTGACAAGGACACTAGCAGAACACAAAACTAGTGAAGAATCAGTCAGGAAGGATAAGGAGAGAGCAACTGTCTGTGGCCAACACATGCAAAACCATTTCTTTTTGGGGGCTGTCTTGCTTTTGCCTCGCCATTGCACCTGATGTCATTTACATTTGGACCAAAGCAGGTGAAACTGATTCACAATCATTTGTGCTTCCCAAATGGACAGATTGATATCCCTGACGTTTAACTGACTTGTTATACTGTGAAGATTAAGCATTCCCTTCATTTTTTTTGAGCAGTGTATTTTCTGACTGGGTGTAGAAACATCTTGGTTTGCAGCTGAGACTTTCTGAGACAGTGTTATATGCATCATGGCTTTTCAATTTTCTGAGAAGTTGGACAACTTCTTTTTAGACTTAACTCGCATGGGTATTTGGGCATCTTGCGTATAGCTTATTCAGCATTATCGCAAAATTCTCACTCACAGCTGCCCAGGAGTCTAAATGCAGGTGTCTGTCCGGGGTGATGTCCTCCATTAACAACAGACAATGTAACACCCACTACAATGATGTTCTACCACCTGTAATGAGAGAATGCCATCTGAAAGAGAAGAGAAATGGATTACCATGTCCATTTCCATGGCTTTATTCCCGTCATGGTGCAGCTCTGTGATGACACATTAATGCCAGCTGAGGTGATATTTTCTCATTGTCTCAGGTCCCAGTTAAATTTCTTATGTAAAAGTGGAAATTTGACCTGACTGTGTTGAGTGGCAGCTGCTAGTTATGATGTTCTCCACCGAATGATTTTTTGCAGTTTGAGGTCCTTTAGGTGTGAATAGAACAGTGGCAGAGACAGGTAACTATATGCACTTTGCTGTCAGTTTTAGCTGTAACCATTCTTCTCCAACATTGTTCTGTAACACACACGCATGCACGCACGCACGCATGCACACACACGCGCGCGCACACACACACACACACACACACACACACACACACACACACACACACACACACACGCATGCACACACACACACACACACACACCTCTGCCTGCCAATCATGTCATATTCTTAATTACAGAGGCCTGACTTTAACACAAATAATGTCAAAACAACAGCAAGCCAGTGCAGACACATATTACTATCTACTGAATCTAGATGTCACTGAGCTTTAAGGAAGAACTCTGGTATTTTCAACCTGATCCCTATTTTTCAATGTTTTGAAAGTGACTCGAGAGAACAACAATTTTTGAAATTGGTCCAGTATTGAGAGAGAGTTCTGCAGCTGGCAGTGACAAAACAGGCTGCAATGTAACCACTCTGGGCAGGTACGCCCCTTCAACTTAGGTCCATTAAAAGTGCTTGTTTTTGCCACTGACAGGCTCATGTTGTTACTGTTGATGTGTGACAACTTTATGGAAAAGACCCTACAGAGAAATGAAATGTCATTCTGAACCTTTAGCTTATTCTGTTCTGTCTCACTTAGGGAGAAGTCTAAATTTTAGCTAAATTTGCAGCCATGCCACTGAAAATCTTTTAAATAAAAGGTAAGATATGCTTTTTGTGCTCCAACACAAACTATTACCGACAATCCTCTCTCCAACTCTCAAACATTTCACCGTTTTCTTCCTGCAACAAGTCAGCTCCCCTGAGTTTTCAGAATGAGACTTCTCCTTTAGCGAGACTAAGAAACAAAATAGACCAGAAAAAGCAAAAGGTACTTCTCTGAGGGGTCCTTTTTGTCATAAGACACTCACAATGCCATTATGAGAAATTAGCTATAGAGACAAAACCTTTTTTTTTGTACCAGGCCTTGAACATATTTATATCTGCTGTAAAGTTTGGCATTTTAACATTGGGATTGACTTGCTCTTGGAGCCAGCTTCAAGTGGCCATTCAGGGAACTGCAGTTTTTTTTAGCACTTCCGGCTTGGGCCAATTTTTTTTTTTTTTTTTTTTTTTTTTTTTTAGCCCCTGCAGATGCTACTTGGCAAAAACAAGAACTTATAATAAACGCACATAGATGGGGCACGCCTGCCCCAAGTGGTTACACTGTAGCTTGTTTCACCACTGCGGCCTGTAGCACTCACTCTCAATACTGGACCAGTTTCAAAAACTGTTGTTCACAAATGTCACTTAGACACAAAAAAAAAGAGAAAATAGGGTTCTGGTTTCCTGTAAATATGACACAGGGTTTGTTACACTGTCTGTATTTCTACCACTGAGAGTAGATCTACATAAAAATTAAGGAGTTCAACAAAAACATTTAGGATTTGCCGGAAGAGCACCCAAAGACATCAGGTGTTGGATGGACCTTGATTGGGTGCTGCAGCTAATAGGGTAAATATGCTGTAAGTTGCGAATAATTCTATCAATAAATAAACCAATCAGACTTTATTGTGTATGTCACATCCCCATTGTGATTTAGAAAGTGTATCAGAAACTGAGCGACTTTAAGCAGTCTGATTTTCAGCAGACACATTTTGTCATTTTTTTGTGTTTCAATAATGGCTGACACAAAATGCTTTGTTTTTGGTGTTGTTCAGAGTTATTTTGCTTCTCTCTTTCACGCCTCAAGTGGAAATTTAAACACCATATTACTCCTACAAAGACCCCCATTTGTTTTCTTTTGGATAACAATGGTAACAGACATCATGCTTTTGTGTCATATATGTCTATTGCCTTCCTTTTAGTAAATCTTTGTAGAATAACACAAAGTCAGTAACAAATCTTGACTCTATGACAACTTTCAATAAATAAAGACATTCAAATACATTCACAAGTGAATTTTACGCTTCAGAGATGCTGTTCGGCAAAAACAGACCAAACACGTACAGACAGCGGATTGATAAAAGACCCCTCTGTGTGCAGAGGGTATTGGCACATTTGCTGGACGTGCAGTAGATCATTTTCTGCATCACAACGGAGCCGAAACATGACCACATTGCATCCTGTGGACATTAGGAGTTACTCTGTCAGGACGTCCTGTCATTACTTATAAAACAGACTTGTATCCCTAAAAGAAATCCTGAGTATGTCTCAAAGTTCACCCTCAGTGATTTCATGGTGATGCTGGCATATTTTCTCTGTAAAACAACATTATTTACTTAAGTGCACTTCAGTCACCTCAGTGTTGGCACCGAAAACAAATGAGCAGTAAGGGAGCTTGTTAAAGTTTGAAATATCAGTGCATGAGATCAGGATAAGGCTACAGGATTGAATCCAAAATATGATAATACCATTTTAATCCTGAATAAAAAAACTATTTATAGACAGTCTGATAAAGCAGAGCATAAAATTGCCAGGTAGATGAAAAGGGAAGACCTGTAACAACTGTATTTGAGACGTAAATACGTTTACAGGCATTGCATTTAGCTAATTCTTTAAGAGTAGAGAAGTGAAAAATGGTCGAGTGAAGACAGTAGGAGGAGGAGAGAGACAGATGCGAAGGTGAGGAGGTCACTCGTCCACCCCCTCACACTCATCTCTTACCTCCATCTGCTCTAAGGCCTTTTCCTCAAAGCTATGACCTTCCTAATGTTAAACACAACAAACAGCTCACCACCCACCAGCCCTCCATCCACCATCACCGTCTTTCGATAAACTATATCTATGTTTCACTGCATATGAGCCACAAATACATAGAGTTGACATGTAATACTAGAGCTAGAGCAATAGCTACAAAGGTGTTGGTCAAAGATCTTTATCAGCATGCAACATGGACGCTGCGCTTCAGTATTGTAAAACCGTTGCCTTCCTTTTTTCCTTTTCAAGGTTGAGTAACCTTAAGCTCCATTCACTGTCTACAGAAAGAATTCCTTTCTCACAAACACAAGATGTGATGCATTGCATAAGCTGCTTCTGCTACTGTGCCTGAGGCTATTTCTGTGACCCCAGCTCTCTCCGCTCTCCAATAACACTTTTTTGGATGATTTCATTGCTTCCCTTAAACAACAATCTCTTGCCTCTGATCTTGCCTCAGATCTGATTGAAGTCTGGTGACCTTCTAGTTACCTTTTAGTTATGATGCCAATTGTGATTTTCTAGCTTTGAGGTGGTTTTAGCAGGATTAGTGTGTAAATACTATAAAGAAACATGAGGTCAGGTGTGCGAATGATGCATATGCACAAAAACCAGAGACAGGAGTCTATGATAACAATACATACTTTGAATAAACTCTGAGAACACTGTTACATTAGCGACTGAGCAAACAACAAGCTTGGTATTGGTTAGCTTTAAACTAGTTAGTGCAGAGAGCTCCATATTCCCCCTCCAATAACTCTATTGAAAGAATGCTGTACAACGGTAATCATATGCCATGATGGAGTTAACAGAACAATAAAGAGAAAATAGAGATAATCTCCAGGGCCTGTATTCACAAAGATTCTCAGAGTCCTCTCAGAGAGCTCATAACTTAGCCTAAAAATTCCTAGCAAGGAATCTTAGCTTAAGAGTGATTCAGGAGGTTTCTGAGAGCAACTCTGAGCAAGGAGGGGACATAAACGTTTATCTTAGTTTGGAGGTGTGGTTGACCCCGTTGCTAGGTATGACGCAGTCTTCTAAAAGCTGATTGGTTGTTACAAAAAGAAAAAAAAAGCGCTTCTAGTAATGAATGGACAGTGAAATCAACCGATCATAGAACTTAGTGTGTAATCGTGAAAATATTTATGTCGTGATGATGAAACTAAGCAAAATCAAATTAATTGTTACACAGTTTCAAAATGTTTGAACGCACCTCATTCACATGCCGATCATTATATTGATTTGCTTATTGTTATGTTTACTTGCCATGCTGGTAATTTTACTACTTAATCTATTTGATATTAATGCTGGAAGCAGACTCAGCTGTCAGCAATTACTGTGATTGCTGGCCTCCTTGTTTAAAGTGGTTTGATTTGGCAGAATGACCAAAACAACTAACGAAATGGAGAAAAAAAGGACGAGAAAGCCGAACTGGACAGAAGAGCAGTGCCCGCTGTTGGCACAGCTCACGGAGGAGAGGGAAATTCAATCCCAGGATTACAGCACAAGGAAAGAGGTAGACTTGGGAGCGCTTTGCCTAACAAAATCAGTGCGCCGTTCCCTCTCCTTTTACGCACAAGCAATGAGTGTGAGAGGTGCTGGTACGTGCTGCAATCCAAAGCGGGCGTTACTGCGTTACTACACTGGGTGAGAAAAGTAAGCTCATCCCTGATGAGGTCAACCACAAACATTATCCCTGCACGATCAAGCCGGTAGTGTCTTATTAAATTACTGTCATTCAATATACGGAGAATATTTCTCCTTCCTCTCTGTCTTTCCGCCATCTTCTCTGTTTAAGACACTCTTAGGCTTCTTAAAAGTCCTCCTCCCTCCTCTTAACAGTTTTTCACCTTTGGATCTCTCTTAAGGCCTAAGATGCTTTGTGAATAACTTTTATCTTACCAAGGGAAAATTCTAAGAAAAATCTTAGAATTCCTCTAATTCGAAGATTTTTCTTAGAATGACGTCACTAAGAGCTACTTTTAGTCGTAGGATTCTTTGTGAATACGGGCCCAGGAGTTTTTGTGACTTACTGGTGATAGTCTGACCTGCTAGTGACTTTGTGGTAAGCTCACTTGCTAAGTGCTACAATATTCTACCAATTAGCTGTGAGAGTACAGGCCAGTGATAGTAGGCTATATAATGATGGACAGCAGATGCCCAAAAGTGAAACCAGAACATCTTGATCGCTTCCACTCGGCTGGCTGCAGTGTCAGCCATAAACCCTGCCCCCTGCATATCAGCAGCTGTGAAAAAACAAAGTACATGTCAAAAAAGTTGGTCTCTTTCAATTTAGGTAGTTGTTTCCACACTGATGTATGTTCAAGTATTCGTCTTCCTGATAAGTTTGGTTTTGATTAGTTATTTGATGCTATAAAAAAAGGGGGGTGTGACGACATGATTGACAGCTGTGTGTGTCCATTGGTGTGCTCACAGTAATTGGAGCTGCTCCTAGTTGGGTTGGACGGGTGTATGGGGAGGACGTTCACTAATCAGAGGATTGATGGTTTGACTCTTCTCTCCTCCATTCCACATGTTTAAGTATCCTTGGGCAAGATACTAACCCCCAAATTGCTCCCAGTGTTCCATCAGTGTGTGAATGCATGTCAGTGGTTACTAAGTAGCATGTGGCTCTGTAATGGTAGCCTCAGCCACCAGTGTGTAACCGTGTGTGTGAATGGATGAATGTGACATGTAGTGTAAAAGCGCTTTGAGTGGTCAGGAAACTAGAAAACCATTTACCTTACTTTGTTACCACAGCTCTTGTGCATACTCTGGCTCCAAGAGCAAAAAATGGTAGCACCTGTATCTGGGACATTTTGTCTCTATTTTTTAACAGTGGGAGGAAGTGGAAACACGTTGTCTGTCTTTAAATATAGTCCATGGTGCAGTCACAATGCCACCAAGCTTCTAAAAGTGAATATTTTGCAAAAAAGGAGCAGATTTTTTTCCCTTAATCACTTTCAGGTCTCAACACTACCAATTCAATGATGTGGGGGAAGTCCTGCATTTTACCGGGGACAATCACAGAATGAATCTCACCTTCAAATGTTTTTTGGCTGCTCGCTAGAGAGCCATTACATGTAAATGACAGTAGGCAATCCCTCCAACAAAAAGGACGACTGGGCTGCACTTGTCAAAGGAATAAACTGTATGGAGAAGATGACTTTCATTCAAAGACTACAACATGAACAACACTGGAAAAACAGACTACAAATATATGCCTATAAGATCTAACCCATTACATATGTCATTGAAGTACCCTGCTCTTGTAAAAGTATTGTTGTCAAGGTCAACCCATTCATCTCACTTAAAAATATTTAAAAACAATATATGTATAGCTGCAAAGACACAGACACAACTTGACTGGTCCTGTCTGACAGATTTTTCATTGTATTTATTTACACTGGAGGTATAAATTTATTTCATTTCTATGATCTTGGTATATTACCCTTTAATGTAAAACCTTTCTAAAGTCTCTTTCGATCGGAGCAATGTAAACTACATCATTACCTTTCTCATATCACCGCTGATGATAATTTATAGGTTCATGTGATGAGTTAATAATACAGCTGCTATAGAGGGCATAATGGATCTTGCATAATGACAGCGGCCTTGGTCAACCTCGCCAATGCAACACAACTGGCAAAACTGCTAATTCTCTGCCATTTCTTTTACTGACAGGTCTAAAGCCTGGGCGGACCTACATCTATCTGTGGCTAACTGTAAGAGTGGAAATCAGGCTGGTGCATGTGCATTCAGTTTGATAGTTATTGAAGTGTATAATACAAAAATGTAGCCATGGCTTTAGAAATCTGATTAAAAGACATTCCTTTGTCTTAGTCGAACTATCTACTAAATGGACCTTAGCATAATGTGGTCCTCATGTGTTAGTCCCTCCACAAATGTGAGATCTAGCAATCACATTTCCAAGCATGTAACTGCACCTTACTCTATCAGGTAAACAATGTTAACAGAAAGGGTCAAACAGACTCCTTACACACACACTCACACATATAGTAGTCTTGTCTACACATGATGACAACAAGGAAGCAATAAAAGGAGGAGGGGGGTTGAAGTCACTGATTGGATCTCCAAATATAATTTTCCATTAGAGCTCATCACTACTAAGCCCAGAGGCTGCTTCATTAAGGAAATTTAATGATTCCATTCATTAACTTTGGAGTGATTTTCCGATGTCTGTAACTGTATTCAGCCCACTCATTTTGATTTTAACATGGAGTAGCAGCATCCATATGCAACAAACAGGCTTCAAAGTGCTACTAACACAGAGGAAACTGGTGGGCAATTTAATTACTGGTGGATTAGGCTGCTGTAAGTCCATTTCTCTTCTTTTATCCTGGAAATCTCCCACACCGCCTCTACACTCTGTGGCTCTGTGACACTATGTTCTGCCTTAACTTGGAAAAAAAATTAGCTCACCATGAAAGGATCAACAGTGATTGAGCAGCTGATAAATGGCTTTATCGTCAGCTGGGTTATTCTTACTATTACTTAATTTTATGGAGGGTTGGGGGAGGGGGGTTGCTGGCTCCTATTGGGATCCTTTGGTGTTGAGCACCTTTCTACTATTGATCATTGTACCCTCTTTGCATTGGACATGCATTAAGTGGCTGTTGGCAAGCTGCATTGTGGGATTTAACAGGGTGAACAGGGAGAAACTTTTAAAAATGATATAATGTGTGATGTGGCTGGACTACAAGTCAGTGTGTTACATAATAACATAATAATATCTCAAAAACTCCCTTTCTACCTTCGAAGTGATTTTTTTTGTCAAGTCATAATTTGTTGGTGATTTTTTCCTTTTCTTTATGACGTTTGAATCTGAGTTATTTTATTGATAATGATGTAGGTAATCATTATGTTGATTTGTTGGTAGTATGATGTCATCTGGACCACCAGATTTTGTGTCGCAGAGACTCGTATTCTTTGGAGTGTTCATACCTGGCGACGTGTGTTTATGTCAGTGGGAGTCTAGCCAACTGCGTTACGTGTGTGTGCACACCACAAGATTTCTCCACTGAGCCCTCGCCGACAGAGCCCCAGATAACGCGGTTACATCACCAAACTTGGAGACGACACATCGTAAAGGCATGGATATTCTTCCCAGTACTGAATCAGATCTGCCTTCAGGGCCTGGGTCCAAACACAATGCGCTCCCCGTGATCCTGTGGATGCCACCATTGTTGTTGTTGCTTGCCGGCTTGTCAGTGTTGCCAGATCTTGGGAGATAAACAAGTAACCAGGGTTATAGAGAAAGGTGACGTTTAGAGAGCAAGACAAAATAAGCAACTCCACTTTAGAAACAAGCCCGAGGTCGCGGCTAATAAGCGGACCTGGCAAGTGGCAACCCTGCAGCCTGTCCTCCTCACATTTCTTCTGTCCTCCTGCGTGCTGACGTGGGACGTATCCCGCCTTTCATCAGTTGATGCTCTTATTCAGTTGTGTCAGCCTTCACCAGTTTTCTAGCATGCCAGATATCCTGTCCCAGTCACGGACGAGGGGGCAACTTGCTCATGCGTACGGCTGCTAAGCTATGATTGGACAATGGGTGTTCAAGGAAGGGTTTGTCAATTATAGCACCCTGTCACTGTATTTTACCTCCAACGACATGTCCGACATTCTAGGTGTCATACCTCCATGACTTCAATTTTTCTTTGTGCTGTTATTTCATTTTGAACTTATCACTATTACAGTCGTTTTCTTTCCTATAAGACTGTAGATCACTGCAGTTTTCAAGTGTAAACATGCAAGTAATGTAAAAGTTTTGTACGGAACCTCACAACTATTGATATTTTGTGACAACATTCAAAATTAATATCAATTGTTGGGTTAACATTTTAAAAATCTGATATGTATTCTTTAAACCTACAGTGCTGACATCTGAACAGTTTAATCTACCAGATTAACTTTACCCCTGATAGATTTTCATTATAAATTAGGCAACAGATTAACTGCTCTGAGCTCATACAAGACCCTATTTTAAGTGGTTGCCATGCCAGCTTCACAGCAGTCAGTGACTCTATGTTACACCACAAGCTCTTGGAGCAGCACTATGAATAATTCACCACCTTTAAATGGAAGGAGAGTCCTTGCTAGCAGCATTTTTGGGAAATTTAATTCGAACGCCCTTAGATGTCAGTTTGATAAAGAGACACAACAGCTGTGACAAACAGATTCTCACTGACTTTGAAGATAGCGATCGTCCTCGATGAGCCAGTTTTAATGAACAGGAGGCAGAAAGCAGGTCAAACCTCCCACAATCCTCTCTGCTGCATCTTGGCCTCGTTTGCAATTCCAATTGAGTGTTGTTGATGATGATACCACTAATCACTTATGATTAGAAAATCGCAGCAGAGACAGGGAGAGCTGTCACTCTGGGATATTCTCCTAGATAAACACTCACACAGAAAGCAGTATTTCAGTTTCCCGCTGGGTCTGAATTGACTGTTTGAGTCAATTCTTCTGCAATAAACTTCCAATTACAGCACTAGCTCTGATGTGCAACTAGTTGATAACCTGCTGCACAAATGTTACACACCTGTTGCTCACTGTTTCTTCGAAGGAGAAAAAAGCAATCTACAATATGAATATGGGTGACTTGAGTCATGTGACTTGACTTGAGCCAGATTTGCATACGTGAGGACTTTGAGGCCTTGCTTGACTTTGTATTCATGATTTGAGACTTCAGACATGTGACTCAAAAAGACTTGACTTTTTAAAATTAAATATTTGCATTTTTCTAGATATTGAGAAGTTGAGAAGTTTGGTGATTTCTAGTGCAATACATGCAAACCTGGCAACCTACCAGGACGCAGCAGACCAGCAGAGGGTAACGCATACGGTAGCTATTATGGAGGGGGCTTGTCCAAAAATAATACAACAAAAAATAACATTGTCAGTGAAGGCAGAAAGAAGAGAAAAGCAACATGAAACATCCGCAGCTCAAAAGTCCATAAAATGACCCCAACATCCAACTTCACCCGACACTACAAAATCCTCAAAAAAGAAGATCTATACAATCAGCAGTTTCAAGGAGGCCACCCAAGATTAGTGTCACCAATTCAGTGACTGACCAAATGTCTCCCCTCCTGTTCCTGAGAAATGATGTTAAGTAATGGCCAGAAAAGTGGTTTACGTATTTCTTATGTCATCATCATCATTTTATCCAAGTAGACATTTGTGTTAAGTTTTGTCATAATTTGCGTAAGAATTCTTGAATTATGGCCAAAAAGGTTTTGTCTTATGAGGTCACACTGATCTTGACCTTTAACCTCTAAATTTTAAACAATTTATTCTTGAGCCCAAATGAACGTTTGTGCCAGAAATGACTTGGGGAACATGACAGAGTTCAAGGCGTCAACCTGGCCTCAAAATTCCCCAGACCCAAATCTGATCGAGCATTCATGGGATGTGCTACCATTGCCCTGGTGCCAGACACATCACAGGACACTCCCCAGAGGTTCTGTGTCCATGCCTCAACAGGTCAGAGCCAAGTCCAATTCACAGTGGGGCCTCTGACCTGGCGAAGCATAGACACAGGACTTCTGGGGTACCGCCATGTCTCATAGATGCTTGGCTGTATTTGGATCTGGGGAATTCAGAAGCCAGGCTGATGCACTGTGCTCTTTGTCACGTTGCTTGGGCCATTCCTGAGCACATTTTTACAATGTGGCATGGCGCACTGTGCTCCTGGGGGGGCCACTGCCATCAGGTGGTGTACATGTTTGGAAGGGTGGTTCGTGTTAAATGACAGCTAGATATGTCAGGACCCCAGGTTTTCCTGCATTGTAATGATTGATGTTATTTATCAATTATTTACTTCACCCGTCAGTACTTTTAATGTTTGGCTGATCGGTGTGTATCATCTATCCTTTTTCATTTGTGTTGCTAAGTTAACAGGTGCACTCAACTTAGAGTGAAAAAAAAAATGGAATAAAGTTGATGACTTTAAAATTATGGCGAAAAGGTATCTTAAAAGGTATTAAGATAAAAAATACTCACAAACAAAAAAAAACCACTTCTGGTTGCTGATAAGTAATGTTTAACTTTTGATTTAACACTAAAAATTCAAATCCTCAGAGTGCACTGCAGCACAAGCAGAGAGATGCAAGACTCAGAGCAGCATGAGTCACTGACACCAGATTCAGAGCGCAGCGGACCGGTGGAAAATGTCACCATCAGCATATTATTTTACATCAATAAAATCTATTTTATCATTATTTTGAATCACATTGTTGAAAGAATTTAGTCGTCTGTGTTCAAACAGGATAATAGGTCTCCATTCATTGTGCGTCGGGCTTTCTATTTCCTTGTCGAAGATGTTTTCTTTTTTAATTACGTGATAGCTATTCTGCCTTAACTCTCCAGTAAAGAATACCTTTGTCCATTTCAAATAACCTGTGTCAATAATAATATCCCTGTTCTGATTTAGTGTGAAACTTTTTTAGGCTTTTCATGCAACAATCAGACCAGATGACTTTTTTACTTGGCCTAATGGGGTTAATGTTGCATTCAAGATCCCCCCAAAAAACAGGAGAAAAAAAAAAAAGGCGGAATATTCGATTTTTTTTTCTCTCACAAAAATCCATCAAAAGTAGCTTCGAAGCTTCAAATTTTTTGGGTCAGCCCTAGCA
Source organism: Epinephelus cyanopodus (assembly GCA_026686955.1). Taxonomy (NCBI): domain Eukaryota; kingdom Metazoa; phylum Chordata; class Actinopteri; order Perciformes; family Serranidae; genus Epinephelus; species Epinephelus cyanopodus. The sequence goes on along the minus strand of CM048927.1, from coordinate 15,266,263 downwards.
TAAACCCATTGATGTTTGGTAGATGCACCAAGCTCTTATGTCTGTAAGGTCTGTGTCGACTCCAAGACCATCCAGCTTCTTTGCAAAGCCACTCTCACAATTTGTAGAAACTAGGGCAGGGCGATAAATTGATTTTATCGATTAATTCAAATTTGTAGTTTAGGTCGACTTGTTTTCATAAAAATCAAGTTTCTCTTTAATATCCGCCACCAACGCTCCCGCTGGGCTCCTGTAGTTCAGAGTGGGCTCACCCTTCCCCGCCGCATGCTTGATACACAAACATCATGGCAGCGAGCGGGGAAGAACTCGTTCCCAAGAAAGGGAACGAGTTCGGTTTTGTTGCAATATAATGGTAGGGGAAACACTGGGGTATAAAGAGAAATGTATCTTGCAAGAGATATGGCAGCCATATTTACTGTGGAAAAGCCGGGGTTTATTCACATGCTGAAATTTCTGGAGCCCAGGTACGTGCTACCAGGCCGCAAATATTTTTCTGAAAATTGATTTTAAGTAGAGGGGGAAAATCAATTTAAATCGTGAATCAGATTTGTTGCGAAAACTTCTCTTTTTTTTTTAGGCCATATCGCCCAGGCCTAGTAGAAACTAATTTCAGTGATCCAGTGAGGTACTGAATATGGGTCACTTTTTTCTGAACATAGTTTTATACAAATCTGTTTGAATTTGTACTTATTTAGAACCTTTTTGCTATACATCATTGCAACTGAAAAAGGTCTGACAGCCTAATTTCCTCTCTGGCATTACATTTTTATCTAATCTAATTAGAGCTTAAACGATTAGTTAGTTTAAATAATTTTATAAGCAAAAATGCAAAAAATTCACTGGTGCAGGTACCTTCAATGTGAATATTGTATGGTTAATATGTCTTTTTGGGTAATAAACTTAATATATATTTGGGGTTAGGTCTAATGGTCAGACAAAAAAAAGACATTTTGAAGAAACCACCGCCGACCACGGATGGACATTTCTCACAATTTATTGATGTTTTAGAGACAAAATGATTTACAGCTACTGCTACTATTTTCTGCGATATTTAGTACATCCAAGTCATCATCAGTGAAATACTTGAGTATACTATATTTTGCCACTGCGTGGTCTGAGAGATAAATATCCCTGCAAAGCAAGCCCACTGTCTCTGCTGCCCTGCAGGGACAAATATTGCCACAATCCAGGTATTTTGTCATTGCCAGACTCTTGCGCAAGTACTGATAAATTATGCAAATGGCCTGGCATTGCCTTGCTTGTGTAAAAAAACATCTGAGGTAGGTTACAAACCATCTGGACTGAAATATTTCTACAACAGAATTGTTTTTGGAGACAGAATCCAGTATAAACATAATGCTAGAGTGCAGGGTGTCTCCCCGACTGCTTGTACGCATGTAAGAGCATCTGTTTTGTACTGTTTTTCTACTTCTCCAGTTAATAGATGACTCACAAGATCGAAGGTCGAGAGACACTGATAGACACACAGGGGTCTCTAGGCAGACTATGTATTCACAACACATCAATGTTCAGGTGCACACTCTCTAATGACCAAACACCCTCTCTTCAGGTATCCCCTGGAAGTTAATACACATCTCTTTCCACTTTCAACTGTAACTGGTCCATTTCCTCTACTGGACAATCAATGCACAAGTAAAATTCGCTAAGACAGAGGATTGCTTGTTACTCTGCCAAAAAAAAGAGAAAGAAAACAGGATATCTACTGTTTATATAAATGCATTCCCAATTGCTTTCATTTACATAAGTAAGGCTAGCAGCCTACTTCTGTCTGTCATAACCAGAGATGAGACAGAAAAAGCATGGCTGTCAAGCCCCGAATTAAACTGGACTCCTTTTCAAACAGATTCCAGTTCACATGTAGCACTGTGTGGTAAACAGATGGATGTGGCTGAAAAAGGAGATTCATATTCAGACCCTCACAAACTGAGACAGTTTCACACCACAAAAATTATAAAAGCAACCCCCCCTCCATCTGGTGAAGGGTGTGTGTGTGTGTGTGTGAGCGCGTGAGAGAGAGAGAGAGAGAGAGAGAGAGAGAGAGAGATAGAGAAAGAGAGAGAGGATCAGCTTCGATCCTTTTTATCTAAGATAATTAGGGAAAGAGAGCAAGCAAGAAAGAAAGAGCTGGAGTCCGTACTCTTCTGTTGTTTGCTCTCATATTCCCTCTCTCCTCCCTGAATGTGACGCTGTCTACCCACCCACTCCTAAAGAGAAAGAGAGGGAGAGTGAGAGAGAGAGAGAGAGAGAGAGAGAGAGGAGGGACACCAAGCAGCAGAGAGAGCCAGTCTGTTTTCAGCTCCCAGTTCACTGTAGCTCCTGCCAGACAGCACTCATCCATCCACCATCACACACTCTCAGACACATTCACTCTCACTATACAACAGCTGACAACACCTTTTCATTTTCTCAGCAGCAGCACAGACTCACACAGCCAGATCCAAAGAGACAAAGAAGAAAAAAACTCAGACTCGATTTGTGCTGCAGACACACCAGCTCTGAGGAGGCTGGGTCGAGGCTGGAGAGGGTGACTGGAGAATGGAATGGAACCTCAGAAGGATGGAAAGTGAACTGAGGCACATCAACCCGGACCTGCTGCAGCCCAGCAAGAGCTTCAAGAAGCCCTCTTCAGGCACCATCACCATCAACGTAGGGGGGTTTCTGTACACCGCCCATCGGACCACCCTTGCCAAACACCAGGGTTCCTTTCTGGAAGAGCTGGCCAACGGTAAGAAGCCGGTTCAGCACACTGATTCCATGGGCAACCCATTCATCGATAGAGATGGTCCAGTTTTTCGCCATGTGCTCAACTACCTCCGAACTGGAGAGCTCCAGCTGCCCGACGACTTCCGGGAGGCAGGGCTCCTGCGACGGGAGGCTGATTTTTACCGTCTGAGTGAACTGGTGGAAAGCGTGGTCGAATGGGAAAGTCAGAGGGCGGCCCAGCGGGAGGCCGCCTTTTTGGAGATGACAGACAGCCATGAGAGGTCGCAGGGCCTCAAGGTGTACTGCAGTGACTCCACCTTCATCGAAAAGGTCAAAGCGCGGCTGGTGCAGATCTCCAAGAGCCGCCTGGATGGCTTTCCGGAAGAATTTGTGGTGTCGTCCAATGTGATCCAGTTCCGACACTTCATCAAGTCGGAGCCAGGCTCACGGCTCGTACTGAAGGAGGACAGCACATTTTTGTGCACACTTGACTGTCTGAAACTAGAGACAGTGATGCTAGCGCTGAGATCAGGCTACAAGCTGGTCACCAGCCTCGATAGCAGCAAAGGCTCTGTGGTGGCGGCTGAGGCCCTGCACTTTGTCAAGTAAGATAAGAGTGAAAAGAGGGAAGAGAGAAGAAGAGGGGGAGGCAGGGAGGGAGAAGAGTAGTGCCTGATTCCAAATCCACCCCGCTAATGTAAGGTATTGGCTTGAAGATCTTGTAACATGTGGTGAGCTGTAATGTGTTATTGGGTGGGAGAAGCAGAACAGGTGGGTTGGACTGTCTCACAGGACTGTGTATCTTTTCTGCAAAAAACTGTCTTACAGACACAAGATTTGATACATTTGGGGTAACAGTGGGTAATTCATTAACCTTTACACTGTCTTGTAAGCTAGTATTTATAGAATTCAGAATGATCCAGATCAACTTAGCGTTTATCATACCTAAACTGCATTTGATTGGACTTCACACAAAAAGTACAACCCTAAACTATGAAAGACCATCAGTGAATCTTTCCATAGAGAGGACGAAGGGACCAAACAGAGTCTGAATATCGACAGCTTTATCAGTGGATTTGTCTCTGCACAAGGACTGCCTCTGCCGCTTTGTCAACAGCTGCAAAAGCCTTCAAAACCAGCCGTGATGTGCACTGTTGTGCCATTCAGCTTCGACTACAGTCTGTGCCTGTGTGTATGTGTGTGTTTTGCTATACACTGTGTGTGCTGTGTTTAGTTGGTTTAATAGCTTGTGTTTAGTTTATTAGCCTCTCTGGAGCCTGGGGGGGAAACCCGTCGCGCATTGAGGTTGTGTTTGGATTGACTAACAAACTTCACATCCAAAAATCAAACTGAAGCAACACAAACTGTTTTCTCTGTGAACAAATTGAGTTTAAGTGCAAAGAACCGTGATTATTGTAAGGGCTTTGAATCTAGCATGATGCATGTGCACTAAATGAACTGTGTGTTTGTCAGTGCTGTGAGCCTCCGTGAAGTCAGTGCCACAATGCCTATTACTTTTCAATGTGAGTATTTTACAAATAAAAGTGACACTGAAACTATTGGGAAGTGTTTTGAGGTATATCTGCAAAAGTCTGTGTACATTCTAAAGCCTGAGTAACCGCTTGGTGTAAGAAGCCTATGAAATTCTGTTATTATAATGCTAAGTGTTGAAAGTTACTTTACATCATTATACAACATCAGACAGCTTGTACACAGGGATGATGGCTATTTTGCTTGCATTCATTAGCATAAAAGGTATACTGATGACCATTAAATGCTGAGCCACATGAACTTAGTCTGTACATGGTGTAACTCTTTACCACTGAGGCAGGCAGAAGCATTATCTATCTAAAGTTTCCAGAATCTTCTGATGGAAAAAAAATAAAATAAGTGGGAGTGACAAACTGAGACGTCTCACACTTTCAGCTTTAGCAAAACATTTTCTTGCATACAACTACTCTTTTTACACTTCTCTGCATGTGTTAAACACCGCTTCTCATGTCTAGAACAATCTACAAGGTGTGCAAAAACATTCAAGGATCACTGGGACAAAAATAACACTATGTGCAGCATATTCTTGGTCGTTTCACGCATTAGTTGTCAGAACAGTAGAGAATGTAATGTTCCTGAGTTTCTGCTCACTGTATTAAGACAACAGATCAAGTCCAACTTTAGACAGATTCAAAGTGGCTTCAATGGATTAACGCCTGGAAGATTTTTAAATACAGACACCTACAGAAATAATAGCCCTTTAGTGTAATAGTCTATATCGCTGGTTGCCAGCCTGGGGATCACAACCTGCACCGGGGGTTGTCAAATCTTCATGGGCACTGCAAGGTGTTCTTGCTTTTAGGGGGTGTAAAAAAAAAAGAAAAAAGAAAAAGAAAAACAATGAAATAAAAACAGTAGGCCTATATCTTGTTTTGTTTTTACTTTGTGAAGAAAATTAAATTAAATTTTATTTCTAAAGTGTAGATTATTATTTAAGATATGAACTTCAAAAAATGTCACAGGATAATGGCATGGTGAAGACCTGAACACAAGCCGTATTCACTCTCTGCTAAACGTCCTGCATTACAGAAGTATGCGGCTAAAACAAGCAGATTTAAGATTTAAAAGAACAATGGCAGAAGAAAACACTGAAGCCTATATATATGTATACTGAAATATATATGTATACTGAAAAAACATTATACAGACATAATTGTGCAGAAAGTTCCTAAAGTATCATAAAAAAAAACATCTCTGATGTAATATTCACAGCAAACACATAAACTTGCTACAGTTCTTGTCTTCACTATTTGGGTTATTTGTACAGGTCATCAGTTGTTCTATACTGTAATCTCTATGTATTGAATATAATAGGAAATATCCATAAAATATGTCACTTAGTATGAGGTTGTCAGTTTACTCAGTGATGGGGAATGGGTCTCTTAAAAGGTTGGGAACCATAAATATGCTCCATCAATTTTAGCATTTTCAACAAATCATTTAATCATTCAAATCATAATTTCACCAAAAACAATTTTTAACATGTTTACATCAGGTGTCCCTCAGAGGTAGTATGGGAAGCAGACAGTGATATTTTTGTTGTCTTTTACACAGTATATTACAATTGCTTTTTACTGAGGATAGAAATTTAGAATATGTATGGCTGCTTCATGTAGAGTGTATTGTTAACAAGCTGCGGTAGATGATGTATAAACTGAGGAACGACCAAACTACATTGTAACAAAAGTGAAAACGTCTCTCCATTTTGCCCTCCAGTGACTATCACTGCTGCTAAATCTGTTGCAGTAATTATTTCTAACAATGACTATAATTTGGAGAAACAAAAAAACAACACATATAAATGTTTTAGATACTATGAAGAATTTTCTTTAAAAAACAATGTGTAGACTCATACAGAAGTCATTCCTCTAAATCATCACTTACTACAAGTGTTTGGTGGTGTGTTTTTCTGCAAAAATTCTCCCCCCTGCCTGTATGTCCTTATTTAATTCTCATTTTCTGTGCTCGTGATGTTTATGGGCATGTACCCAGCTGTGCGCAGGTGGTTTTGGGGCTTGATAAAACAGTAACAACCAGGTGCCAGATAATAAGCAGCAGGCATCTGAAAGACACAGCACCTGAAAAAACCCACGCAGGTATAGCGAGGCAAAATACCAAATAAGAGTGAATCTGGGGCTGGCTTTCACTTTCACTGCTGAGTGTGTTACAAACAGTTACCGTCATAGTATACTTTTGAAGACCCCCTTCATATCAGCTGAATATGTTTTTAGCAACCCCCAGCACCTGAAGTTCTTACTTGGCTGCAGTGGGCGATCAGAGGTGCAGCACACTTAAAGTTAATCAGAGCAGGCTGTTGGAACAATATTTTTTATTCTGGTGTTAAGTTTATCTTCAAAGTCATGCTGATGCTTCTCTATTAGACTTCTACTAATCTACTTATGATAAAACAACAGTCAAAAAGAGCCATTAGTGATTTACGCAAAAACACAACCCATTGTCATCATACATTAATGTCAATCACACATTGTATGTTACCAATTTAATCAGAACATGCTCAGCTCTGCTCGCACACCACGTGCTGTAATGGCTGACAGTAAGCTGTACTGGCTCGCTGCCACTACAGTGCAGCAACTCCACCTGCAGAAGCCTTTGGGGAGTCCCTCCAAACCCTCCCCAGTTCCAGTAAGGATATTTGGTATTTTAAAGTAGGCCAGTCTGTGAGATAAATCCTGCCCTTTTCCCTCAAGGAGAACCTCTTTTTATCTCTCTGCATTGCACTCTGATGTGTGTCATTGTCAACTTTAGTATGACTATACTATTTCTCTAAGTCATGTGCAGTGAACATATTTACTGTTCCAACTTCAGTAATATAGTTGTCAAAAGTGAAAACTTAAGTTATTCCCTTCTAATTATACACTGACTTACTGGAACAATACGATTATTTCCCTCTCATGATTTGTTTGTCTCATAATGAGACTCCCTCTATATGGTGATACAGGAATGCCCTGAGCTTATGACAACCACCATGAACTAGTTCACATGTAAGAAATGGGAACAATGTTGACTTTTTCTGGGTGGAGGTATTTTCCCACCACTTAACACTGTTTGGATTTTATCAAGTAAAAAGGAAGTATTGTAGACTAGATATGACAAACTAATTTTTAAAACCTTAATTAGTATCAATAACAACAGACATAAATACGTGACATTACTGCAACAAATATCTCACGAAAAGCACAAATATCTCTCTCAATTAAATTAACAGGCACACAATGATGTACAGTAAATAAAGAGATACTCCAACAATTTTTCAATGCACCTCCACAAAGGTGGGGGACATGACAGGGACATTTCCCATAATGCAACTCAACTGCATCTTTTGATTGACTTCCCCTGCCTGGTAAAGGCAAACACCTTTCAAAAACCAGTGAAACACACATTTTCGGTTATATTTTCTTTAGTTTCCAAAACGGTTAGCTCGGATTCACCAAAGTCAAACAGCAATACAAACTAACTGATGCACCAGCAGCTCCTTTGTTCAGAGATGTTAAATTAGTGTTTTCTCAGTTTTTCTCTGGTAGCTTTGACAAGATCACGGATTGGAAACTGAAGACGTTAATGGCACACCCACTGGGACGGGCTGTTTGCGGCAAAATAAAGCTGTAAAAATATTCTCCATATAGCGTACACTTGAAACTAACTGAACTGTTTTAAGTGGCTAAACTATGTTTTGCTGCCGTCCACTGCAGTACATTGCTTAACATCCATGTTAGTACTCCTGCCTGCTTCTCCAAACTGGGGATGTCCCAACTGCCATCTACTGCATGTAACACACTGAATATAGAGAAGTACCTCACACAACCCCGTTTCAAAAGAGCTGCACTATTTCCCAAATACAGCTAGCCTTTTCAGCCCATATACATAGCTTGCTAAGTATATGAATTTGACTTCTGACAGTCAAAAAAAAACACAAAACTCTGTGAGACAGGGATGACACAGATAAGGTTACACCCTATATCGCAATCTTTTATGAAAAACATTGGCAAGGAAGTGTACTCTCCTGCCATAAAGCATTAAGCACTTCTGGGGGATCCTAACCATAGTGCAAGAACAGGCACTCGGGCCGCAGAGTGGAACTGATAAAGCAGTAAGGCCAAACTGCCTCCCAACTTTATGAGTGGTTGCTGACGAATAATGTGGCATTTCAAAGGTTTATTTTTTAAAGTGGAGTCCGGCGCACTGCTCACTCCACATAAAACGCTACATTACATCACTTCCAGCAAACTGTACGGGGAACAATGAGGGCAAATAAGCATCACTGATCTGTTTTAACTGAATGATCTCTGATCTAGCTCTGCTAAAAGCACAAGAACACTGAATCATTCAGAATGTTCGAGTGTCGTTCACTAATGACAATGCTATCTTTACTCCACCTGCATAACTTTTCATTTTAGATGACAGACACTTGACTGTCCTGTTGTTACAGACGTGAACTAACCACAGACACTTGCCACGTTAATTAACTTACTGCAGTGCGCTGCTACAGAATGAAGGCAGGAGAAACATTGGAATGGATGGTTTGTATATGTTTGACCTGGCAGGGGCTACAACTGGCCTGCACAGTTTTAAGGAAAACACTATTGAGGCACCATTCTGCTTATTACAAGGCGGTGTACCATCTAAATGATGTTGAAAATGTTAATTAAAGGTTAACTATAGAGTGCTGGCTTTGCAGTTATATGCCTCATCTATGTCTGGGAAAACACAGATGCTTCACACACATCTTCCCCCTGGAAGATCTATGCAATCAGGACAGTTTCAAGACGGGCACCCATTCAGTATCTGACCAAATGTCTCCCCTTCTGTTCCTGAGTTATGGCGTTGGTTAATGGCCAAAAAACTGCTTTGCAAAACATTTTGATGTCACACTGAAGTTGGCCTTTGATCTTTTGGATATATGTCATCACTTTTTTATGATATTCTATTGGACATTTGTCTGAAATTTTGTCATGATTACCTATGAATTCTTGAGTTAAAGCCCTGAACCTGTTTTCCAAGCTCACAGTGACCTTGACCACTGACCACCAACTTTTAATCAGTTCATTCTATAGTCCAAGTGAACACTGGTGCCAAATTTAAGGAAATTTACTTAAGGTTCTTGATATATCGCAATCACAAGAATGAAACAGATGAGATCACAGTGACCTTGACCTTTGACCACCAATATCTAAGCAGTTAACTATTGAGTCCATGTGGATGTCTGTGCCAAATTTTAAGAAATTCTGTACTTAGAGACAGACAAATGAACAATCTGAAAACATAATGCCTCTGACTGCAGCTGTCGCCGTTGTGGAGGCATAAGGCTGCATAATGTTTGAATGTCAAAGATTGAATCTGACCAACATTTAAGTTAAGCTTTTTAAGCCCTTGGGAGCAGTGCAAACTGAGTAATACATCTGACCTTCTGCAAGTCAATAGGCTGATTATACTGGGTCACAAAAAAGGCCAATACTTGTGTTTAATGACTGCATTTAAGGACAAAAAGGCTGCTTTGGCAGTGGCTGATGTTGCTAGTGCCAAAACAAATGCAAAACAAGTCTTGCTTGGTTTATGTCCAAACAATGTGAAGCAGGGATAACTCAAGATCCATTTATGGAAACTTGTGGGAATAGACATGTTTACATTTAATAATTCCAAACATTGAAAAGCATTCCTCTCCTTCAGAGCTTATTCTTGCTATAGTGAAAAAAGCCTTTGTAAGTGAAAGGGAAATGGCCTCTTACTGCCTGCTGAAACTATGCAGAGTTGCCTTCAGCAGCTCTTAGTTACTGAGCATAGTGACAATGAGCCACCTTCGAATCAGCAGCATCTCTAATCCCCCCCCCCCCCCCACCCCCGGTGCCTGAAACCATCTGCTCCTGCAGGCAATGTCGTCAAAACTGTCGGACCAGCCGCCACCACCCCCGCCATGACTCATACACCCACATCAACCTCTGACATGAGGCGAACCTCTTCCTCAGCCCACTCCTCACAAATACCGACAACAAACATACAACACACACGTAACACTGTGTGCGTCAAATAACACATTCAAAAGAAGATAAACCCAGTGAACCTGTGCTGTTCAGATGTCACACCTCGCCACCTATACTTTACTGCCAACAACATCAAACATTTTTAATTGCAGATCAGCTTCGTGCATTTTTTATGACGGTGACTGCTTTACTTATTAGTCGCGGGGTCAAAGTGATCCATGCCTGATCAAAGGGCATCTTGGTGATTCTGAGGGAGGCAGGAGGTGCAGGCAGCAGAAAGAGGAGGGAGGTGATAACAGCAGTGAGAAAAGCTCAAACCATACTACTATCAACAGTTTCATCGCAGTCTTTTCACCTGTTGCCAGGCAAACTCAACTCCTACATCATACGTTCATAAGCTGCCCTCTTTCGGTCTTGAACACACACGTGCACAAACACATACACACACACACCCCTCCTTATCGCGATGCCTTAGTCATGTGGTGCAGCTCGGCCAGAAAATGACTAACATACCTCCAATTTTTATCTTTCAACTCCAGAAAGAGGCAATGGCAGAGAAGAAGGAGGAGGAGAGAGAAAGTGATGAAGAGGAGGAGGGGAGGTCAGACCCCTTTCACTTCAACTCTCAGCTCAGACAAAAGGGACAGTAGCAACCATTATTCAGTCACAAAAAAAGAGATGAGGCAGGGGTGGGCACAATGACACAGTGCGTATAGAGAATCGTTTTTCATGCAATAACATGTTAAGATATTTTTAGATTGAAGCTGATGCTTTAAATCTGAGCTTTTTTATACATGAAAAGTGTTTACCCCAAGAGCTGTACTTTCTCCTCAGGATACAAAAGCCTCTGAAACAGAATTTACACTTAAAAGAAACCATTTGGCCTCAGATTCAACCTTAAAGACTTGTTTTTCTGCCAAAACCATTCTGCTAGTGGAGTGAGATAAATCCATTTGTTCCCAGTGCAGTTACTCTTGTTTCAGGAATTTTATGCCAACAAATAATCTCCTATCCATGTAATGAAATTGAATTGAAAAAGCCCACTCACTGCTCCTGTACCCCTTTAAAATTACACTTGAACATATTTGTAAAACTACTTAAATCTGATTAAAATGCATTAAAATAATTTCACTTTTTTTGACAGAATAAATTCAACTACCAGTGTAATGCTGATAGATTCTACAATTCAAATGTTAACTCATAATCTGCTGAATATTTCTTTCAAATGATCCATAATTTGGTTCATAAAATGCTGGAGAAAAATGTCACAATTTCTCAGAGCCCAAGGTGATTCACACTCCTCAAAAACCCTGAAATATCCAGATATCTCTCAAAAAAGACAGATATACAGCAAATCATCACCAGTGAGAGGCTGAAACTACGTAAGCGGTAAAGAGGTCACATCAGAAAAAAAGACGCGAGGAGGATTTCAGTTGAGGCAGATCGAGGAAGTCAGAACCAAGCTGTCCCCCACCTTCCTGATGTATGTGCGTCAGTGGCAATTAACGCTCTATGACACAACACATCATTACAGGCTGCAACAGACAGGTGTGTGTCCATGTGACAGTGTGTTATGTTACCAATAATGTATCGTGTCTGTCTTGTTGGGTGTAAATGACTGACACAACACTTACTTATAGGACCCCATGATATCTGTTGTTGTTGTTGTTGTTGTTGTTCCAGATTCTGATTTAGGTTTTGCCAAATTCTGTGTTTTACAGTTTAAGCCCATTTTGTCATCAGAAACAGTTTCTAATCGTGTGGTGGATGAATAAAATTCCATCAATTTGATTACAGATAAATTTAAATTCATATTGGCAAAACAACACTGCACTATTTGATAATTTAATGATTTCTTACATTTCTTAATTTACAAGGGACGCAGGTGCTGAATTTTATACTTCCTGTGAATATGATCCAAACACTCTTATTTCCATATATGTACTTACACTGTAACAACACCTTATTAGCGAACTTAGTCACGTGATTATCCTGGGCTGTTTAAATGTATTCACAGGGGCAATCAAACTTAACAGGAGCTGCTGGTTTGACCGCACGTGAGTGACAGCTGGCATGATGCAGAAACATCAGACACTGCCTCAGGACGACCAGAGAATAGGATTTGACCTAGCTTTGCTGACCGAGATATCGACTGCAGTCGAGCTAGCTGTCTTTCGCATCTCCATGATCATACCTGCCAACACTGAAGACGGACAACTGCCGGTGTGTGGGGGGGACTGAGCCCTGTCTTTGGTGAAGCACACAGAGAGCAGAGGACAGAAGCAGCGTGCCTGTAAGTGACACCAAAACACTGTGGCATAGTTTTTTTTCTCCCCTGATCATTCGGGTTAAGCACTGTAAAATAAAAATCAAAAGCACTTAATGTTAATAAAACCTTGATTTTTACCTCCACCAAGGTTATGTTTTTGCCGGCGTTGGTTTGTTTCTCTGTTTGTTTGTCTGCAAAATAACTGAAAAAGTTCAGATTTTGATTAAATTTTCGGGAAAGGTTGATAATAGGACAAGGAACAGACGATAAAATTTTGGTGGTGATCAGTTGAAGCGAAGTGGATAAAATAATAAAATGACGGGAAATCCGAGCTGCTTGGCAGAGGTCTGCGCTCTCTGAGTGCTTTTTTGTAGTTATAAAATGCATCCACATTTTGGCAAATTTCACAATATTCTAAAGTTGTTTCCATTTTTATTATCAAATCAAATCAAATCAAATAGGGCCCTGTGTGTGCATGTCATTTTCTTAAGATTTTTCATTTACTTCATAATTGAAACTTGTCCAGTGTTACAGGTGTGTAAACCCTGTTTCCACCAAGCAGTACAGTACGGTACAGTTCAGTTTGCTATGTTTTTTTCTCCTTTCCACTGTGAAAAGTTGTGGATGTACCGATGGAACCCTTCTGCACCATCCCTACACTTTGGTCACCCCCCTGTTGGGGTACCTGACACACAGATCTGGTACTAAAAGGTGGAGCTGTGAACACTGTAGTCTGTTGATTGGTCAATAGGCGCATATATTGCCTATATTCTAATCCTCACTCTGAGAAAAAAAAACAGCGTCGCAGAGCACCGTTCCTTGGGCAACACTAAACCCATGAGCTTGTCTGAGACAGACTAACTGCAGAAACCCACTACTTCTAAATATCCCACAGAGAGAGACTCTCACTGCAGCCTGTTTTATTTTGTTCTGGCCCTGTGTGCAGCCCTATTCTGTGGACAATAAACGAGGTACAAACTTCCATCTGTATCCCCGGTAATGAGGAAATACAGTGAGTGCTGGATGGAGCAGTGAGCGACAACAACCCCGCCCACATTTAAGAGTACTGTTTGTGGTGGAAACACTAGAAAGACGTAGGGTCTAGGTACCATGTCTGAAAGGTTACTTTTGGTTTGGTGGAAATGGGGCTTAAGAGAGCTGCTGTGGCTGAGGCAAAAACACGAATGGTCCTATCTGGAGCCAGTGCTTGATTTGTCACTTTGTTCTGGACTACTGTAGAATAACGTGGAAGAGGACTCACTGTGTATGTAGATATAAATGGCTCATTCTAAGATAACGAAAAAACAATGATTCTTATTTTTAGGTGATTAAAAAACTAAAAAAAAACAACCTAGTTATGATTTCTATCAACAGATGCCCCTCAATCCTACACACTGGACCTTTAATATTCCACACATTGGCACACACTCACATGTACTTGCCATACAGACAAAATAATAAAAATGTGTTATATTAGATTAGTTTATATTGTGCCCACATGGTTCCTGTTTCTACTGTAAAAAATAAATAAATATTTTTTTATAGTTTTAGACTAATGCAACAAAAATAAAGTATATGTACAAAATGACAGAGGGTTCATATTTCAAAATCCCTTCACCTCGTTCATCCTGCCTCATCACCACATGGACAACGCCATGTCACACATGTTTAATGTACTTAATGGACTGTTAAAGTTCACACAGTAGGGTACAAGCACAGCAGGCCGCAGTTTTAGCTGCTTTTGATTGTGTGACTGATCAAGGAACATCCCCGCACTCGCATGCAGACGCACATACATGTTACCATGGTTACCAAATGATTCACATAAATGTACACTAAGCTTGTACACATCTATTTTAAGATTATTTCCTGGACAGTTCACAATCAGCAGATGGACTTAATATTAGTTTAGCTTTTGAATCATGCTAAATTCGCATATCTCCTATTTAAAAATTCTGTGATCCATTTGCTGTCGCACCACACACAAAACACCAGAGTCTGCTTGGGGGTGGATGGAGGTCCTCCTGTTTGAGCAGTCAGACCAGTTTCTTGGTCAGTTTTAACATTAGTCCAAACTATCCTGATACGGCAAGTCTTTGTTTTAACTGAAAACAACAAAGCAAAGTTTAAGTATGACAACACCTATAGATGTGATCAGATGACAGGAGGCCCCTAAAAAAAGAACCTTATGTGTTGTCAGTGATGAATGTTATTATTTCAAGTTTCAGAAATAACAAGATATCTTGCTGCCAGGAATTACATGAGGTTGGAGTCTAGTATTTAAATTTTTGTTGGAGCTATGTGCTATTTTTACAGTATACATGTTGGCGTACCGGTTATTTTCTGTGCCTTTGAGCCAACAATGAAGCTGCCATGTGTAGGTCTGCTATGTGCACTGTACATAATGGAGCACAGGGTACATTCACACTGTAAAGACAGGGTTTTTCCTGTCTTAAAATGAGGCGGAGGTGGTACCACATGTGCATGTGTGCTTTCAACTGGCTCAAGCAAACACCTTCTACATGTTTTGGCTGTTTTTCATTTTATAACTAATCAAAAAAAAATAGACCTTAAAATAATACCTTAAAATAAATTCCACTTCAAATATGGATGTTGCTGCAAAGAAACCTAATTTTCTTCAACATGGATGCTATATTAATTCTATTATTCTCAAAAACAGTGACCTTGAACTTTGACTAACAAAATCTAATGAGTCCAAGTGGATGTTTGTCCCAAATTTGAGGGAATTTCCTCAACGCGCCCTGGAGATATCCCATTCACAGGAATGAGACAGATGGACGGATAGATGGACAGACACGTATAAGACAGCCTGTCCTTTCAATCTAAATTATTTTTTTTAATTTTACTTCCAATTCTAAAGTAGTTTGCTTTTATCAGCATATGTGACAGTCATGTTCAACTGTATTGTAATGAACTAATATATTTAACAAATGTCTGTTTGAACTTTTCTTTTGATAAAGTGGAGAGGAAACTGATTGTAAACGCTGTAGTCTCAGTACAAGATGGCTTTCAGACATACATATGGAGCTGCACAGAGCAGCATTCACAGTCCCACTGCCATTTGCAATTGCTTTTATTTACTCCAACTGACAATACAAAATGATCATCAAACAGCAGGGAAAACAAGTTTTGTTTTCTTTAGTGATTTCTTTGTTGTGTTGGCAAAGGCAGGGCGAGATGAAATTTGACGGAGGCGGTCGCCTTGTGATTCACTGTGCAAGAAAAACCCTGAAAGAGGTATAAGAGGGAGAGTGGGAGGGCACCTACCCCACAGCCCTCCAACAGACTGATCCTGCCAGGCACATGCCTAGTAGTCAGTAGATATATAAAGATTTGTGGCTGCAAGACAGACAACAGTTAATAAGCACAAGTATTTATCCGCACACTCTCCACCACACATCTGTTTCTTGAGAGAATATTATTTCTGTTTTGGATATAAATTTAAATCTTCGAGAAAATGCTCCATTTCCCTTCTGAATCATGTCTCCCACATGTCTGTCAAATCTGAATAATGATGACTAGAAGCTGCTGCAAGTTTCACACCTAAACTCAGCAGATAGCTGAACGTACAGTATGCATTAATCATACAGCCTTACTGGATTTTTTTTTTTTCCCCTTCAAGGGCTCACTGCTACATTTGGGAGTGCTGGGGCACGACTATCTGGGCATGATATATTCAGCTCAGGCCTCATTTGGACAATGCAGAGCAGCAACTCTCCACTGACAGCCAGACTAATGGTGGGTGAGCAGCTTTTTTAAGGCCGAGTGAAGCAAGTTTTGTTACTGTTGAGTAAAAGCCTCCCACACAACCCAAAAGATTTTCTTGCTCAGACATCTCACACAAAAGCAACACAACCATATGGACTGTGTGACCTGTGTGGAGGAACCGCCATCATATCAGATGTGGACAACACAGACTGGCTAATATTACACTTTTAGTACAAGCCACTATCCAGCCTGCCCATGCACTGGTCTAACAATAATGGGATTCTTTGTATTCATGTGTCGGTGTGCACTTATGCAATCTACCGTATTTTTTTGTGTTAGGAGTAATGACATTACTATTAACATAATGGGCTCTGTAGACAAAGCAGCAAGGGTCATGACAGAGAAACCTTAGCACTTTTCCTCTGTAACGTCAAAGAAAACATGACCGTAAGAGGTTACTTCCCCCACATCTTCTCACAATGGGCTTTACGATAACCTATTTGGTCTTTCAACAATCTGCTGACAGAGGTTTACATCCTATCTACTGATGACAGAGCATCACGTGTGGCCCTCTGTCATTATTCTGGATGTCACGTGTCTCTTGTGTGGGAGCACAGCAGGGGTTGGGCAAACCTTTATTTTCAAGAAGCAAAACAGAAATGAGAGCACAGATGACATTTCTCTGGCGAAACAATAGCTGGCTCACTCTCCTATTTTCACCTTGGGCAACAACAAACATGCATCTCTGAGAAGAATAGCAGGCCCTGAGTCACAGTGATTCAGCCCCCTGCTTCAATGTGACTACAGGGAAAAACAAATGTGGTCGTACCAAATTTTCATCCACAAATTTAGACTTTTGTGTTCTTGTAAAATGCAGCAGATTTTTTTCATGTATTGAGAGATGGGTTTATACCCAGCGTAAAGCAGTAACAGTCCGTCTACCTGCCCAATTTCTCTAGGCACTGGAAAATTGAAAACCCTTATTTCCTGTATTTCAGAGACCCAAAGCAACTGGTAACACTTCTCTGCATGTGGTGAAAACACCTATTATCAAGTTGCCTTCAAACAAGATATTTTACACTGAAATGCGCCAGTGTCATTTTACAGAGCCAGGTAGTGAAATACTGTTTTTAATGGGTAGTAAGAGGTGTAATTCTTAAGCTACCAGAATTTAATAATGTTGATTCCTTCAGCTCCTTGCCTAACTCTTTTTCTCTGTTTATTATGAGACTACTTTTACAGCAGTGTTAGCTCTGTAACTGTCACACACACAGTGATAGAGCTAACTGTTAGCATCACACAGCTAACGTTACCACAGGGTTATTTATGTGTTAAATGACAGAGCTGAGGCTCTGTTTGGGACTGTTTAATGGCTCTCTGTCAGATGTTGGCCGCTGCTGCTGTGTGAGCGTGTGCTAACTGGGCAGAGAGAGCTGGAGGATATCGACTCACAAAGATAATGCTACAGTGCTATGCGCTGTCACCCCCACCTACTGCCTACCATAAATAGATTCTAATTCTGTGAAGAAAACTGAATGCTCCTAATAAAAGGCTCTCAATCCAAGACAGCATCGCCAGTATTTTTACTATTTTCACTAGTTGCTGCGAAAATAGGCATCTCAGGCTCAAGGAATTTTCAACATAGCATTTCTGAACATACTAGTTTTCTTTAGAAGGCACAAATTATTTATATTTGCACACCAAAAAAGAATTATTTAAGAAAAAACTAAAATGACCAGGGACATTATCATTAGCCCCCTTTAAGAAATGACCATTTATTAAGTCATTGCACAAACCACCTTTGTGCAATGATGTGCTTTAACTTCACAGGTGATGTGCTTAAAGGTGATCAGGTGAATCAGGTGATTTCACTCAACAATTAAGTTAAAACATGGTATAAAAGCTTCAGTATGGGTCATTGAGCTGTCAGTTGAGAAAGCACCATGCCGAAAACTAAAGAAATCAGTTTTTACTTGAGAAAAAGAATTATTGATGTACACAAAGCAGGAGAAGGATATACAAAGCTATCCAAGCGTCAAGAACTGGAGTGAGAAGTATAATCCAGAAATTCAAAGACGGCCACACAGAACAAGCCTGGCAGAGGTAGAAAGCGAAAGATTTCAAAGACCCTGGAAAGAAAACTAGTGAGAGATGTGCCTAAAGACCCCAAAACAACTGCCAGGACACTGGTGAATGACTTGGACAAGTCAGGAATCGTAGTCTCTAAGAAGACAATCACTAGAGCTCTGCACAGGAATGGACTGTGAGGTTGCAGACCAAGAAAAACTCTACTTTTGAAGAAGAGACACCTTCAAGCCAGACTTAAGTATGCTCAGGACAACCTGGAGAAAGATTATGCATACTGGAAGCGTGTCCTATGGTCTGATGAGACTAAACTAGAGCTCTTTGGCCATAGAGACACTGCTTATGTTTAGAGAAAAAAGGGAGAGACATATAACCCAAAGAACACTGTCCCCACAGTGAAACACGGTGGTGGGAGTATTATGCTGTGGGGATGCTTCAGTGCATCTGGAATTGGAAATCTTGTCAAGGTGGAAGAAATCATGAAAAAAGAAAGATGTGGAGATTTTGAAAGAAAACCTTAAGCAGTCAGCAGTAAAACTGGGTCTGGGTCGTCGCTTCGTCTTCCAACATGACAACAATCCAAAACATACATCTCTCTTGGTGAAGAACTATCTCCAGAAGACCAAAGTGAATGTAACTGAGTGGCCTGCACAAAGCTCTGACTTAAATCGCATTGAAAATATGTGGGGTGACCTAAAGAAGAACGTCCATGCCAGAAGGCCATCAAATCTGGAGGAGCTTGAGAGATTTGCCAAAGAAGAAGTGTCAGAGACTTTTTGAAAACTACAACAAATGAATGCAGGCTGTTATCCAGCAAAAAGGATACACAATTGACTATCAGGATCCAGGGGGCTAATAATTTTGACTCTGGTAGTTTTTGTTTTTTTGGAATATGTTCATTTCTGTGTGCAAACTAAAATAATGTAAGCATCCAGAATAAAACTAGGATGTCTAAAAAAGGCTGTGTTAAAAATGTGTTGCTCTGTTTAAAAGTACTTGGGAAATACTTTAAAACAATGACATTTTTGTAGGGGGGCTAATAATTTTGTCCTCAACTTTATGTGTATTTTTGTTTTGGACACAGTTCATTTACGTTCTTGACAATAACTTAAGACCTAAATGCCCATAGACACACAGATGGGTGCAAGTACATACTGACACATCATGGCCGCTGCGTTCATCTAAAACTACCAATGGCAGCTGTATGCCACTTTACACCAGGTGTAAGATATAGCCCATTGTATTCTTACAGTCTCAATCTGTTGCTGCCAGTATTAATGTGTGGAACTGTATCAATATGAGAAGATGGGTCGTTGGAAAAGAGCATGGAGCTCAACTGACTTTGCATGGATAAAAAAATGCTGCAAAACAAATGTCACGGTAGCTAGGAATTCATTTCAAGCAATAACTGTGATACTTCATGTGTTGCTGCAAGAAAGCAGAGCAACAGGAAAGAGCTGACAGCTTCAAACAGCTCTGACAGTGAGTATGCCCAAAAGGCTTGAGCTCTCAGACAGCAGGAACTTTAAAGCCTCCCATTGGATTACCGTTGGTTGAACACAGCCTCAACTCTAAACAAAACATCAAGACTGCTCTATGACGTCAACCGTGGAAACAGCCCAACCATACAGCTATTAGTGCACAACTTCCAGTACAGCGAGAGGAGCTGCTGAAAGCAGATGAATGCCAACATACAGCGGGCCTGCTGAATCCTTGTGAATGAAGTCAAATATAGTCCTGAAAGCACGTGTTGTTAGTGTCGTCTAACTACAAAGTCATGCTTTTCAAGAGGTATCCAGTGAAGAGATATTCCTCTTTAAACCCTCAGCAATTCATGAGCCACACTTTTGGAATGAACCTACAAAGCTAAGCCAGCCACACTCCTTCAATAAAACACCTACGACAGTCTGCACAGGATCCAACAGCCTGCTCAGTTCCAATGGTTTTGTGCATGATGCTACTTCACAATAGGGATTTCAAACAGCAACACAGCAGGACAACAGCAGTTTGTCCCTTTCAAACAACCTACACAACCATCACTGAATTTCTTTGTCTTGCATTTAGCCTTTTTAGATCCAACTCACATCTCTGCTTTTGTTAGTGATTAAAAAGGTGTTCTCATGTATGGCTGTTTCCTGGTTGGAATAACAGCTGAGTATTCGTCAGGTGAATTTAGAAGTTGGTGAATTTATCAAGCTATGTGACACAATTTAAATAAAGAGTTTTACAGTGAGAAGCCACTGTTTCTTGGTTGGTTCATCAAAATAGGTGGTCAGTGGCGCCAATTCTCCATTAAACCATTGCAGAAGAAAAAGGCACGCAGTTAATAGAGCACCATCAAACCACAAACATTGTTAAACCATAAGGGATATAAATATGACATTTACAGCGTATTTACAAAGTATTCAGCTCTTTCAATTTTGTTTTTTAGTTCCAGCCTTGTGCTAAATTTTCTTAAATTATTTTTTCCCTTCATCAACCCACACTCAATATCCCTTTTTTGGGCAAAATAATTTAAAAGAATAACCTGACACTGACAAAACTATTCAGAACCTTTACTATTAAACTTTTAGTGTAACTCAGGTGCCATCCATTTCTCTTGATCAACTTTGAGATGGTTCTAATACACAGGCTGCTACATTTTAAATGTTTAATCAAAGAATCAGACAGGGGTCCATCCAGACTGCGATCAGGTTGGTAGCATGTTTGTCACATTCGTCTAAACACATGCTACAAGGACAAGGTCCACTTGGAAACTTTAAACCAATAGGCCTTCGCCAGTGCAACATGTGCTGAGCATAGCAAAACAAGCTAATTGCCATGTGAGTCAGTCACACTATGGCAAGTGCAAATGAAACAGGAGCTGGAGGAACTGCCTGCAGGATTTCAGTCAGCTACATCAGCAAAGGAGAGAGAGTTGTGTAGAAGACATGGACAGAGTGTTACTGTTACTCCACCAATGTGGGATATGTGAAGAGAAACACCCAGGGATCACTTGGATGTGCCACTCACCAGGATGAGGAAAAACCAAACCAGAGCTGAACGCCTTATCCCTGCTGCTTTCTCACACCCTTTAGCCTGAAATGAAATTACTGCATCCATTGGCATTTACACTGGCATGAAGCCAAGGTGGTATTAACTGTGACACTCCTCCCAAACCACAAGTTTCATTTTTATCACTCTGTCTATTTAGTATTTTAAATGTAACAGCATAAAAAATATTTTTTCAGTTTCATAGGCTATTGGTACCTGTTGTCTTTTGTGACAGTGTTTGTTTAGTGTTCATACAGAATTACAAAGAAATGTTTAAAATGTCCCTTTTTTATGTTCCTTATTTATTTTTATAAATAACGAGTGGGCAAAATGCTCCCAGTCCCCAGCAAAAGGATTTTGTCTGTCTTTGACACTTGCACTATGTGTGTTCAAAATAAATGAGAAAATGAATAGTACTCGCACCAACTGGGGTATGAACCGAACTGTGACTTCTGTTATGCTTACACCCTAGTTAATAATTAACCATTGTCTATGGGAACTGCAAAAAAGGTAACATGTAAAAGGGTAAAATAAATTATTGCAGCGCCAAAAGGCACATTCAAGTTTTTTGAGTGCACTTTTATTATGCTGTAATTGTGCACTTACAATGTGCTGGTGCACCTAAATAAAAAAGTTATGTGCACTAGTGAAACCAATGTAAAAAGTTAGTCTGGAGCCCTGTCAGATATTTTCTAATTGTGTACGATAAGAAGAGCTGTCTCACTTGGATGAATTAACTGTTTTGGGGGTTTTTTATAGGCGAAGAACTGACCATTTATCTTGTTCATAAGTTAGAGTCCATAAGGTAAGTCTTGTTTGGCATACAAACTATTTATGTAAGTAACTCACTATAAGATAATTGCTACAAAAATAGTTAGTAGTGTAAGTTGGGAAAACAAGTGACGCCGCTGTTATTAGATTGATCCCAAGTAAAATGATTGTCATGGCAATGTATCTGTTCTAGGCATGGAAGCTGTCTTACAGAAAGGTCATGCTTAAACATTTATAATTGCATACAAAGTTTCAGTGATCTAAAATATGAACAGTAAACATCACGTTTGATGTCAGGCCTTCAGAATAAAACATCTTTCCAAAGTCACTCATTGACTCTTAAAAACACTGTTACAGTTCAACTCTGTTATAAGGAAATATCCATTGAAAAAGCAGAATTAAATCTATATCCATGGCTCGCTTGATAGACCAGAATGAAAGGCAGCAACAAAGAAATGAGTGGGGGGAGAAAAAATCTCGACCCAGCGTTTAACAAGTATTTGTCATACTTCAAACCAATGTCAAATTTACAACACTGAGTTACTCCTGGAGTCTATGGTTTACAAAATGACAATATGACTGACACTCTGTTTTCTAGATAATCTAAAAGGATTTAAGGATTGCATAGTTTCAGTGAGAGCTCCACAGAGGCAGCTGAAGGAAAGGCATACTGTAACAGAGCAGTACATTACATCTGGCTTTCTCTTCTCCCTGCACGCTTCTGTGGCAACTAAGCCTGTTGCTTAGCAACCTCTTAATCAATACCTGGTCCTTGCCGGAACAAAGCAGAACAACGAGGGGAGGAAATAATGGAGGAACATTTAGCTAGCAGCATTACAGTACAAAAGCCATGTCAGACACCATTCGTGTACGTATCAATCATTGGCAGTCACCATTAGCAACCTCTCGCTATTGTTGGCTCACTGAATACTTGTATAACAGAGGTGGAGGAATGGATTATACAGTCTGACATGTTTGGATTATAGGGATTAGAAAATGCGTGGCTGGTTGGATTACCTTTTTCCTAACAAAGGGACCCAGACAGAGCTGGCCTAGCCCATTTTAAAGGTTAAGTAGGAATAAATGCGTGCCCCTTGTTTGGTCACACAACATTGTAAGTCACTTATTGTGAAATATAAGACAATGTCATGCAGTATTTCAATACAATTATGTGATACTTAACACCACAGTAGTGCCACTGAAAAGTAATAAAACAAACCATTAAAACAACCTGAGAAACCTGTTTCAGTTTTTTTTTTTCCAATTAGCATGCTAATATGCTATGTCTGCGTTCATCTGAAAGTCATCTGAAAGTGCTGCACACAGTGAT